>JARHVA010008129.1:390000-497500 GCA_037957365.1 Torreya grandis
ATATTTTTAGGTGTCTAGTTTTTTTGCTTTTATTTATTTGTGAATATATATAAAAGTATAAACTAATAAATGGCATGGATAAAAACATTTATTCATAAATTTCTATAAAATATTCCAATGTATATGGTAATTTGTAAAAAAATACTTTTCCCTTATTATATATGCATGGGTGAGTTCCAAGTAATAATAATATGTGTAAATATAAAAACTAAAAACAATATACTTGATTCTAAGAGGAAATGGAATGAATTTCTATGATCTATATTATATTCAGGTGTCCACCCATGTTTAATGTCATAGATATAGTTTTGTGTATAAATATTATTAATATCAAGGAAATAAAATTCACAGTCTAATTTTAAATAATTTTGAATAACATGTCAAGGACATTATGTAATAAGAGTACATAAATTAATCTTAGTACATTCTCTATAAGTTAAAATGAATAAATACAAGTTATCAAAAAATTTGATGTATTTATGCATACCGATATTTTGTTAAACTTGGACGTATTTTAGTCTGGATTAAAAAGTAAAATTGCTTTTATTAGTTTTATAGTATCAATATTTTAACTTGGTTTTACTATTATTATATTCCTAGTTAGATAATTTTTGAATCATATATATGATAATTTGATTCCAATACAAGGTATACTTGATTCCAATTTAAAGTTGATGAAATAAATCTAGATTCTTAGGCATATATTTACATTTAATAAATTTTGGTTTATTATTCCCTAATAATGTGTAACTAAATATGATGAATAGTATATAATGTTTCATTTTAATATTTGAGATAAATCCATGAAACTATCATCTCAAAAGAGAAGACTTATGCACCATATGTAAGATAAGATACCCAATTGTTGGCATATAAAATATCAAGATATAACCTTGAAACTAAGTACATTATCAATACATTTTCCCATATGGGCCAATGATATAATAAATCGAATATCAATAACAATATAAAAAAATATGGGCTCAAGATATAATCAATGTATGATCAATAGCCCATCTAAGATTAAAATGTAATAAATACAACATAATCATTAGAGGACATATAAGCGTAATGGATTATTGTAATATTTTACCCCCAATGGATGAATTATGCATGAATCATGGCAACAAGGGAAAATAATGAATACATGTTGCATGATATAGATCATAGAAACACAGCACACACTAAAAATGTGGGTAAAATATACATGACATAATACATGTTAGATATATGACTAATCATGGAGTGAAATATTTACACATAGGTCATTTGAAACACATATCACATGTTACACACATTAAACACATGAATCACACTAGAGACACATAATTAATGATATAATACATGTCAAATATATGAAAAATACATAGTAACTACTTCCAATAGAAGTGTAGAAACCATGACATGCACCATGAAGGGAAAATAAGCATATATCAGATGTATAAACACATCACTATTTATATTATATATATATATATATATATATATATATATTAGGGACATAGAAAATAATATGAATTAGTGGAATCATGTTAAACACGTAAAATACATTTGGTATCTTAAGAAATCTCAAGAACATGAAAACAAACTAAGACCATATGACATATCAAGTGGATAACATATATCAAATCACATATTAGAGACATAAAGATCTATATAAGGTGAAATAATAGTTACTTAAAATTATTTATGGAATAATAAACTTTATTGGGACAAGGATATGTCTCATATTTTCCCTACTTTATACTCCAAGTAAACATGGTATGTGCCCCCATCTTACTATGAATCCACAATCATGAACCTCTAACTTGCTTAGAAATAAGTTTTACATCTACCTTGAAAATATCATCAATAAAATATATGAAACCATCTAATTAATGTCTCTATCTATAATAATATGATATTAGTATGAATGATATACCCTAGAATAATCACAATGTCCTAATTTTTAACAACCAAAATTTAATGAGATATAGAAAAAAAAAGTTTAGAAAACATGATAAACATGGAATCCTAAGAAAATCATATGAAAAGTTCTTACTAAAAAATACATTAGATCTAGAAGATATATATATATATATATATATATATATATATATATATATATATATATATAGAAAATAACTAGAAAAGGGGAAAATGAAAAATAGGATCCATACCCACCCTCAAATTTTACCAGTGTTCATTGGATTATCTGCATGTTTTCTAAAAGCAATGTGCTATCATAACGTAAAATTTATTGTGGGATTTTTAGATGGGATAAATAAATAAAAATGGGGGGATCAATAAATCAATACAAAATAAAACTTAATAAAATATAATAACAATTGTAAGAAATTTTAAAACTAGTTGAAAAGAATTGAAGAATAAAGCTAAAAAAATGTGTTAGATTTATAAACAAAATAATAAATCAAGAATATCAATAAAATAATTAATTCAAACTAAAGAATGACTATGAAATAATAGAGTGTAATCATGAATATTAATGAAAGAGGCCCATAGGAGTCAAATATAAGCTAGAATCACAATGCATAAGAGGAAATAATAACTCAAAATAACTGTCCCAAGTTTTTGCATAAAATAGCTAAAAATACTAACATATCCTTCCAAAAAATTAGTTTTTTGGTTGAAATTAATAAAAAAATATTTTTTAAGTTTATATATATGTATATAAATATTCACTGTATCAACATTTTTCCATAACAATTAAATTTTTCTTTTTGGATTTATATTTAATTACTTTTTCAAATATTTTTTGGTTACCTAATTGGACACAATTTTATCATTTGATCATGGAATAAATATATAAAAAGAATTAATCTTGACCTAATATAAAACAAACAAAGCTATAAAAATAAGAGTGTTCATTTAAAAGTATAAATAATTAGTTTAGCAAGGATAACCACTAATATTGACCATCACACCCAAATGATTAATAGAAATAATAAAAACATATACAATTTTAATACTTAAATTTATCAGCATCATCATCATCAGCAGCATCACCACCACCACCACCACCACCACCACCACCACCACCACCACCACCACCACCACCACCATCATCATCATCATCATCATCATCATCATCATCATCATCATCATCATCATCATCATCATTATCATCATCGTCATTGTCATCATCATCATCATCATCATCAACAACATCATCATCACCATCATCACCACCACCACCACCACCACCACCACCACCACCACCACCACCACCACCACCACCATCATCATCATCATCATCATCATCATCATCATCATCATCATCATCATCATCGTCATCATCATCATCTTCATCGTCGTCATCGTCATCGTCGTTGTCATCGTCACCATCATCATCATCTTCATTGTCATCATCGTCATCATCATCATCATCATCGTTGTCATCATCATCATCATCATCATCATCATCATCATTCATTTTATTTTATATTATTATTTCCTAACTAATCATTCTTGTTGGTGTTATCTTGAATAATTTAATCCTTTATTAGCTCCTCTTGTTTGTAGTAATTATAGTTTGTGAAAATAAAATTTTTGTTGGGATAAACTTTTATACTTGGTTTTATGCTCTTTTTCCTTTGGCATAGAACTTGGTTCCTATTTATACATGTCTTTATAAAATACCTCTTCTTTAACTTATTTTTTTTAAATGATATATCTCTTTTTATTGTAACTACTTAATTTTCATGTATAAATTTAAAACAATGGTTCAAAGTAAAAGAAATTTCTTCCCTATGATATATCTAAGGCATCATAAGGAAAAAAGGATATTGGCATTATGTTAATAGGATTATTTTGAGACTCATTTTAATAAGAAATATAATATGTAAATAATGATGTTTTATAACTATATTATTATATCCCATAATAATTATTGGTGTACATGCCAAAATATTCTTTGTAAATGTAATTCTATAAATAGATTATTTGTTATGAAATATTGAAGCTTAAAAAAATATTTTCCATCATTCCATCCTTTTTAATTTTTACCTAATAAATATCCAATGAATATAAGTCCATTTTATATGGTATCATTTGGAATATGACTATCACCAAATACAATCAAAGGAGGTAATTTATCTTTCTTAATGTAAACAACACATATAAAACCATATTAAGATGAGCTTTATAGTAATTTTATACTTCTCATATTTTTTGTATATTTATGATGTGGTAATTTTCCTTATTACATGTTTTATTTGTATGATTTGGAATAAGGTTGTTAAAACTATTTAAGCATTGATATAGTGAAACTACTAATTAGTTTTAATTGTTATTTTCTCCCTCGACTTGAATTTGAAGATGTTATATGAGACTTATATATATGTTTCAAAGAAATGAATTTATTGAAAGAATTCCTTGAAACTCTATGATAACTAATAAAAAAATAATTGCATCAAAGTTCTTAGAAAATGGTCTTGAATGATAAAAAATTCTCACTTGAATCAAGATAATCATGTTACACTCTATAAATATCTTTAAATAATTTTGTGGAGTAACTACTAATCCTAATGAGTTTCCTAAACTTCATGTGTTAAGGTAGTATAAGTTATATATATGGATTTTATATGGGATTAAACCTATACACAGCCTCAATTTTTTTTAATTAAAATCCATTATCGTTGCATCTAGCCTTAATTCTTTTCTTATTTGGAAACATGAGACCATTATAATTTGGAGAATTTAACTCATATTTGTGAACATGTGCATATAAAATATTAACTTTAACATCTATAAAAATAAACATTTAAGGAATTATAAGACTATTTTATCATGCTTAGAACTCCCAATTTTAAAAAATGAAAAATAAAACACAATATTATGTTATTTTTAGATTTGTGATTTTTATACTATTTTTTATAATTAATAAACTAATTTTTAAGTCAGCAAATTTTTTTGATGCAATGTATAACCCACTCATGTTATGTAATGCCCTACATAGCATCACCTTGGCTTATACCCATGGTTAAGTAATAATTTTGATTAGACTCATTAATAGAGATATCTAATTAAAATTGAAATCATGCCTTGTTTCATATATCCTTCAATAATATTATATTAGATCACAATGAAAGAGATATTGATTATTTTTATGATGTGCAGTTATTTGATTAATGTGATTTTGTTATATCTCTTCATAGCATAAAGGTTTTGTGATGAGTTTTGTGATTGTGTTTGAGTAATGATTTCCAAATTGTTTATAATATTATATACGAATGATGAGATGAGTTGGTTCAGGTTTGTATTGAGTCCATCAGGTTGCCATCTAAATGGACATAATGCAAGTGGAAGCTCTAGTAGTATAAATCCATAAGTGATTATGGATACCTATAATGGTATTAATGATGAAATTCATCCTATATTCAATTGGTTTGTGTGGTACATCAACTTTATGGGCAATTTTCACCTTAGGCTTGGGTGGTAAAAATACAAGCTGATGCATAATGGAAGATAAATTTAATAAATACAAAGGGCTTATGACCAAAAAATATAAAAATGAAAAATTACCACATGAATTGTGATAAAGATCCACATATTCAATAAAATTAAATATGATAATATAAAATTAAAGGAATTCTACTTAATAATAGGTGTATATTATCATTATGTAAATTATAAGCACTGGTGGATAAATAATTAATAGTGAAAAATTAAATGAATGAAACATAATTAAAATGAGATCAAGGTAATATTGGGCTGCCATAAAATATCATACTCACCCAACAACTAGATAGTAAATACAACTAAGAATTAAAGTGATCGTAAGGAGATCTCAATTCAAAAAATGACATAAAAAATAACAAGATTATGACAAGAAATGATAATCGACCAATAAATTGATTAAAAATTAAATGGAATAAATAAATTAATAACCACATGTAAAATTATATTAAGAATAACATGATGAATTCCAATCTCTCAATCTAATGTGAATTTATTGATAGTAGATTTGGCAATTAACGATCACAAGGACTCTATACAAAAATGAACAAAGATTTATAAATATTTATCTTGTTGAAGGAGTTATGAGAAGGGGTTCATTACATTAGTCTCAAACATATTTTTTTATTTGGTTATTCAAAAGGATCAAATGGACAATCCACTAGGAGAATAATTTAACTAAACTTGTTTTTATTCTATAAAAGGTAGTAGTATTTCAATAATTGAAATGGGAATTATCATAAAAATTATTAACCATTATTAAGTAAATTGATGAACAAGTGGTGGAATAAGTCTCAATTATAATATTCACATTATATGAATTCATCATAGTATAATGTGTATTAGTTGACTTTAGTAGATCATTATGACTTTAATGTGGCTTGCCGGATTGAGGAATGAGAGGATTTGTTGGTTTAAATTTAATGGCTTCATGTGAAAAAATGTAAGTTGATTTAGGTTGAGTATGACACCAAATATTATCATCACATATTATCTAATTTTAATCATTCCAAGCCCAATCGAATAAATATAATCAATAAGAGAGATTCATTAATAAGGGGCATGCATTTCATTTCCATTCTCTATCATACTTGTATTTTAAATTAAATTTAAATTTAAAATTATATAGAATGATGGAAATGAATATATTATGTAGCTAAATTTACCTTATTTAATTTATTTAGATGCATACTAAATTTGAAAGGTTTAAATGGATTATATAGTTACAATCACTCTAATATTATTAGTTGTAGTGAAGAATTTCTATCTCTCTTTATTTATGAATAAAGAGTTATAATTTTTTTAATTTAAATGTGGTGATTCTTAGGTAAATTATGAAATTTATTTTAAGGAATGATAAGTCACATCCATATCTTACACTCTATTGTCATATAATTAAATAATGTATCACTTCCTTTAGGCTTAGAGATGACGCCACTAGTTAGAGAGTAACATATGGATTTTGAGAATTAGATAGGCCTAATTCAATAGTGGGAAGAACCTAGCTGAAAATAATTATTGACCCTAAAATCTTACTGAACTCTAAAATATTTTTGAATTCACTATAGGATATTTTGAATTTTACTTAATTCACAATTAGTTAAGAATTGTAATGATATCCAATAAAAATAAGTTTGAACCATCTAGAATTGAATTTATATATTGTAATATATGTGGATGACTATGTGTTTAATAAATAAGTATGACAATGTGAAATTATTCTCAAACATTTGGTGAAATCATAGATAAATTTCATACCTTTAGAAGATATACTTTTTTGTCTCCATCATGAATCTCATAGTCATCATGTAAGGTCTATGGTTTAAATATTGGAAGTAAATTACTAAATGATTTTAGAGAACCATTTGAATCATGATAACTTATATATATTATGGTCATAATGATTAAAAAAAATATTTTTTTTTTTAAAATTTCATTTTGAATATCTTACTCTTCCAACACAAAATTATTTGTGTACATATTTACTATCACAAACCTACATGTGAGAAGTGGAGTTACTGAATGAGTTCACAAATATTGTTTCAATCATTTATGAAATGGGTTTCTACACATGTTTTATAATATTTATTTGATACATGAATTTATTTTTATAAACAAATAATAATATATGTTAATGCCCAAGGAGAATTAAGAATTTCAAAGGCAAATACAAGAGTTTCTGGATAAGGAGATAAATAGAGAAATCCTAGGCCCATCTGTAGTAACTAGAATATTAAAGCATAATAAAGGAGGAGAGTGAAGAATGTACAAAAAATAAGGATCCATTAATAAAATAAAATAAAGTATAGATTTATATTTCCATTCATGGATGACTTGATAAATAAAGTGGAGCACAATACTTCACAAAGATATACTTGAGGAGTGGGTATTACCAATTCTAAATTAAATAAGGTGATGAATGAAACAATGACTTTAATATGAATAATGTATTAAATTAATGGATTGTCATTCCATTTGGAATGATAAATGCACTGAGCATACTCATATATTCATGAACAAAATGTTGAAAATGTTTTGAGGAAAATAATTCATTGTGTACTTAGATAACATTCTTGTATTTAGTAAGATAAAGGGGGAAAACTTAATGGATTAATGAAAGGTGTTATAAAGGTCAAAATATTATAAGTTTATAATAAATTTTAATAAATGTATCTTAATGAAAATTGAACTCGTTTACTTAAGTTTTGTCATAAATGGAATGAGGTTTGAATATAGGTCTACATAAGGTGCATTCCATCATTGAGAAGTGGTTGGCGAAGAGCACATTAGAAGCATTAAGTTTTCATGTCTTAGAAATTTTATATATGAAGTTAAAATAAAATTTTATTGGGATAATAATATCAATTGCATAGGTTATGAAACAATATCTCAACTACTTTTTTATAAAACAAAATTTGAGAGCAACTTCCAAAAATTGAATAAAATAAGGATGTGTAGCTTGTATTATTATAAGAAATGTTCAAAAAAGTATATAAAGTTAATTTTCATGCTAGTGGTGTTGAGAAAGTAATGTAGGAATATATATTAATTTAATTATAAGTTTAAATATGTTAATATAAAGTTGAATTTATGACTAGGAGTTTTACGCCACTACGCAAGCATTCAAGTGGAGAAACTATTTGTTTTCAAAGTAGTTTGTGCTATATTTAGAACATCAAACTATATAGTTTATTGATTATTAATGTAATTTTAATTAGTGAAACATTAAGTTAATATATTTTATTCAAATTTAATAATGTGTGTTGAAACACTAAAGTGGAAAATAAAACAAGGTTGTAGACACACTAAGTAGAAGAAGTCTCTTGTTGGATGAGATAGGAGTGAATGTCATAGGATTTGACACTATGAAGGGATTGTATGTAAATAATGTAGATTTTTGGAATGTTTTGAGAGCATACACAGAGCTAATTTATTTAGATAGAACTTTATGGTTTGATTTTTTTGTGAAAGAGATAATATTTTTTAAATGAACACAATGATCTATACTAAGTGGATCGATACACAAAATATTGATAAAGGATAAGCATACAAAATGTTTAGCAAGACATTATTGGAGTAATAAAATGTTGGCATAGTTGTAAAAATATTAATTATGGCCAAGGATAGGCAAAAAAATTCACAATTACGTGCAAGAGTGTATAGTTTTCTAATTTAAGAAGGGAAGTAGTCAAAACATAAAATTGTATCAACCACTGTCTATTTTGTAAAATTTGTGGGACAATATTAACATGGATTTTATGTTAGAATTACCAAGGAAAAAAATGTGAGTGATTCCATATTTTTTATGGTATATATATATATATATATATATATATATATATATATATATTTTTAAAAACATATTTCATTATTTCCAAAAAGATAAGTGTTCTTTTTATCAGTGGTGAGGCTACATGGACTACCACACAAAACCATGTTAAACAGAAACACAAAGTTTTTAGTCTATTTTTTGTGAATATTGTGTAATAATTTGGGATCAAATATATGTTTTAATTTGGCATACCATCCAAAAATTGATGGATAATCCAAGGTTTTGAACAAAATCCTATAAAACTTATTAATATGTTTGGTTGGAGATAAACTAAAGCAATGGGATATTGTGTTGGCAAAAAAATAATTTACATGAAACATTTATTGAATGGGATAATTTGAAAAATAAAATTCCAAATTATGTCCATACATAATATATGGGGAGTTTTAGAGTTAAGATATATCAATGGGGTGAATATGGTGCAAAATTAGAGGATTGCACATAGTATATGCATGAGATACACCAAGAAGTTTGAAAAAAAATGGATAAAATGAGTCTAAAATATAAATAGTGATCAAATATGAGGTTAAAAATAAAATAGTTTTAAGTAGGATATGATGAAGATTAGGAGAGTTTGTACTTCAAAAATACAAGTTCCTTCTTCTAGGCCTAGTCTTCTAATAGCCCTTCTTTTAGACAATTATTATAGTTTTGAACAATATACAGAGGTTCAAAACAAGATAATCACAATTTTGAGTACCCATTAAGCCATTACATATTAACAAAAGCATTCAGGTCTATCTCAATGGAAATTTCACAAAATTAGGTTTCTCTTGTAGATTTTGCTCTTTTAGGCCTAATTCATTATGTGCTCTTAGATTACGTACTGTACAGAAATGTACTATCCTAAAACCTCCTAAATATTTTATATCAAAATAAATTACTTAAAATTTAAAAAAAATATATAATTTTTACTATTGGAAACAAAAGTTATTGAAATTTCAAATTCAAAACCCTAGTTTAGGTTTTGACAGGCTTATAGGTACCTAAGAACCTTCTAAAAAAGCTAGTTTGAATTATTGAAAGCTTAAAACACTTATAATAATAGGATTAGATATATAATACCTTAATTAAAATTCCAAAATATTTATTTATGCATGAAAATTTTCCACAAGGCTCCAACATATATATTTACATAATTTTAGGTGTTTCTATAGGACTGTGTGGAGGTTTAGTTTGAATCTTGGAATTTTAAGTGGATTTCTAAGCATCCAAAGGGATTAAATTCAAAAAGTATAAAATATATATTGTTTCTATGAATATAAAAATTTAATAACCACTTGAACAATCATGATAAATACAACACTTACTTATGATTCTTTATTATATATTAGTAGAGTTATTCTCTCTTCACCTATACTAGCTATGCACCTTTAAAAACTATGAATTGATTGAATCCACGTAGTATTTCAACCAAGATGATAAATTTTAATTTAATAACACATTTTAATGTCTAATATATTATGAAATAGACCTTTAAAACTTTCTCCTTTCATTTATGGATGAACATTACATCAAAATGTGAATGTACATCCAAAACAATGTTCTTCTCTATCTCTTAATGGTTTTATTGATATTTTATTTTATTATCCATATATCCAACTATATCAAAATTTAATGAGTCTAAATTAATTATTATATAAAAAAATTTATCACCTAAAATATCTCCAAGTACTTCTTGATTCCATCCAATGTATGTAGAGGTCATAACAAATCACAATGTTTAGACATTAGCCAAATTTGAAACATGAAATCATGACTAAGAAGGTGTCAAGCTATTAATAATTATCCCTGTATTTAAAATATACATAATAAAAGAAATATAAATCATTATAACCTTATAATAACATGAATAAATCAATATAAGTCTCAAAATAAATTCAAATTTTCTAATTGATTGTTTTGGTGAGAAAGCCAAGAACATGGTTTTGAGACATTTAAATGCATTCAAAATAAAATAAATGACTATTCAATAAACTCTAAATACTCAAAATACTCTTTAAAAATCCAAAAATTTAACTAACTAGTTCATACATCAAATTTTCAAAAGACTTCTTAGGTGATGCTCCTGCATCATACTCAAGAACAAAAATTTGATTCATGAACTCTTATTCATAAGGTATTAAAGAGTACCTCCATGATTGATGATGTTTCATTTATTCATGAAAGTGGAATCCTTTATAAGGTGATGTTTCCACTTCACCATGTTTTGGTAATACTCCTTTCCTTTGGTTCTTTTACTAACCTTTTTGTTAAAGATGAATTGAAGTTCCTCTTTTTAGGTGTGTGAAAATCGATCTACCCATTATTGGACTATTGTTTCTTCATTTATAGTTATTTAACCACTATAATCCCCTTATTTTAATGGATACAAGTCTACAACATTAAATATACAAGATATTCCAACACCACTAGGAAAATATATTTCATATACATTTTCAGAGAAATTACTCATGACTCTACAAGGGCCAATATTTTTCATTTTTAGTTTATTTTACTCACATTTTGGAAATCTTATCTTCCTCAGATGAGATAACACCATGTCCCCAACCTCAAAATTGACTTCTCTCTTTTTAAGATCTACATGTTGCTTTAATTTTCCATACTCATCTCCAATTTCTTCTTAAATTGCTCATACACGTCTTAAATAGAAATAACAAACTCTTCTTTGTCAACACTTATTTTCCCCATATTACCTATATCTCTTAACTCAAAGACTTTTCTTGGGTGCATACCATATACAACTTAAAATGGACTCATTCATGGTCTTATGTTGGGTGAGTCATTATAAGTAAATACTACTTATGGCAAGACTAAATCCCAATGTTTAGGATTGTCACTTGTTAAACACCTTAACAAATTACCCAAACTCCTATTAACCACCTTAGTTTATCCATGATTTTGAGGGTGGTAGGCTGAACTGAAGATCAATTTTGCTCCCAATTTATTCTAAAAGTTTATCTAGAAGTTCCCCACAAATTTAGTGTCTCTATATAAGATAATATTCATTAGAATCCCATTTAATCTAACTACGTCTCTGAAAAATAAGTTAGCCACATGAGTAACATCATTAGTTATTTTACATGGTATGAAATGAACCATATTTGAAAATTAGTCCACTACTATAAAAATGGAGTCATGCCCTCTTTGAGTTCTTGGTAAACCCATTACAAAATCCATGCTAATGGATCCCTGAGGTCTATTTAGAACTAGTAAAGGCTAATAAAGACCTATATTAGTGCTCTTTCTTTTGAAAAATTTACATACTTTACATATTTCTACAAATTTCCTTACATCTATTTACATTTTAGGCCAATAATAATGATTAATTAGTTGAGTTTAATCTTCGTCAAAGCCAAAATAACCTACTAAACTCCCACAATATTTTCCCTTGATCAAATTTATCTTATGCAACTCCTTGGCATACAAAGTTGAATTCTTTTAAGAAACAAACCATCATGTAACATGTACTCCATCCATGGCTCTTTATTCCTAGTAATTGGATGCTTACTAGCCTCATATGCTTATTTGAAGTCTATATCAGTTTCATATAACTCTTTGAGTGCCTATATTCCCCCACTCTGAATCTAAATTTCTCTTATGATCAAAGTCCTTCTACTTAAAGCATATTCTATATTATAGTCCCTAGGTATAAATTTGGCCTTCAATTTTGCTACCATATTATCCTAAGCTTTGATCTTGGATTAGTATTTTATTTAATCCCACCAAAGGTTTGCATGTCCCTTTAATTTTTTGTAAGTAAATTTGACCTTTTTTTCTTCTAGTACATTTTCATAGTCAATATATTTGTCTAACTCTACAATATGATCAATAATTTCCTCATCTTATAAAATGAATACATAATTAGGAAGCTCTATAATTGATTTATACCACTTCCTTATTACTTTTAATAATCTATCTATTTTGTCCTCCTCATGATCTTTGACTTGTTCCTCCTCTAAAACTTGTGGTTCTTCCTCTATGTTACTTATATCCCCTATTATAGCTCCTCTTATCTAATTAGCCTATAATATTTTAAGCCTTTCATCAAAAATTACCCTTATTTTTCTTAACTCCTCTAAGATATCATCTCCTATCTAGATACTTACTCTTCCACCTCCTCTTGGGTTCCTTTTAGGTGGCATTTTGGCTTCTCAATTCAATTGACCAATGAATAATCAATTTTATCTTAACCTCAAAGAGTTTCACCTTCCTTCAAGTCTCCTTTATATAACCAACCTTATATGATTCTAGTTTGATGTAGAGGGAGAGATTTTGTACTTTAAAAATACACATTTCTTCTTTTAGGCCTAATCTTCTAGTATCCCTTATTTTGGACAAAACTTGTAGGTTTTAACAATATATAAAAGGTCCAAACAAATTAAGAACAATTTTGAGTACAAATTAAGTACTTACAGATTCATACAAACTTTTACATCTACAATCATAAGGGAATTCTTTCAAAATTAGGTCTCTCCTATAGATTTTGCTCTAATTAGGCCCAATTAGGCCTAATTCACTGTCTTCTTCAATTTCATATTGTACAAAAAGGTAATATCCCAAAACCTCCTAAACATTTCATATAACAATAAATTACTTCATATTTGAAAGTTTTGAGAATTTTGACTAGTGGAGACAAAAGTTATTCAACTTTTAAATCCTAAACCATAGTTTAGGTTTTGACAAGCCTATAAGTAACTGAGAGACTTCTAAAAAGTCTTGTTTGAATTCCTAACACCTTAAAACGTTTGTATGACCAATATTAGGTCCATAATACCTTAAATAAAATTCCAAAATAGCTATTTATTCATGAATAATTTCCACAAGGCTCCAACATACATATTTACATAATTTTAGGTGTTTCTATTGGATTATGTGGAGGTTTAGTTTGAATCTTGCACTTTTAAGAGAAATTTTGAGCATCCAAAGGGATTACATTCATAAATTATAAAATATATAATATTTTAATGTCTCTAAAATTTTAATAACCACTTGAATAATCATCATAAATACAACACTTATCATTCTTGACTATATATTAGCATTATTCTTCTCTCTTCACCTATACTAGTAATGCATTTTTTAAATCTAAGAATTGATTGAATCCATGAAATATTTCAAAAAACATGATAAATATGAATATATTAACATTATAATGTCTCATATTTCATAAAATAGACCTGTAAAACATCATTCATTTATGGATGAACATTAGAATAAAATGTGCATGTACAACCATAATAGAGTTATTTTCTATCTATTGATGATTTTATTGATCTTTTCTTGTATTATCCTTCTCTCCACATATTTAAACCTTGAATTAGTATCCCTTAATTATTTTAGAAATTTTTTTCACCTAAAATCACTCCAACTACTTCTTGATTCCCTTCAACATACGTAGAGGCCATAACAAATCAGAATATTTAGACATTAACCAAGATTGAAACATGAAGATAATGAATAAGAAGGTGTCAATATATTAATAAATATCACTATATTCAAAAATCACATAATAAAATAAATATACATCATTATGATATTACAATAACATGAATAAATAACTATAAGTCACAAAATAAATTCAAATTTTCAAATTGACTAATTTGGCAGGTAAGTAAGGAACTTGGTTTTGAGACCTATAAATGCATATAAAAACATATAAATGAATCTTTATTGAAATATAAATAATCCTAAGACTCAAAATACTCTTGAACAAGCCAAAAATTGAACTAACTAGATCCTACATCAAGATATTTTATATTGGCATACTTGTGTAAGGAAAGATTCACTTGTATAACATATAAAATAATTAAGTTTAATAAAATAGGTACATGTAATGTGTTGTTAAATTTATTATAAATATATGAAATCATGTTTCCTAAAAACATGGAAATATTACCCATATTCATTGTCGCTATTTTGTATGATTATCATGAAGAGGAAAATGATGATGATGAGGAGGCATCATGATATCAAGTACTTGATTGGATATTAAAATTACTAGACAAATAGGTGGAAGGAATATAAACCATATTATTCTATAAGGTTATCAAAAATACATATGGGAAAGAATGCAAATAATAATTAGTCAAGTTGAAGAATCATGTAGTATATAACTCAACATGTATGGATCTCATAGAGATCGGTCATTATAGTCAAACTCTTGAATGTTTTAACATGTGAGTAAGAGATCAAATTTTTGATAACTTGACATATGTGATGTAGGAAATTATAGGTATGGATAAATATTACATCACCCAGAACTATATAAGTTTATATTTACAAATAAATTACAACATGGAGTGAATGGAATACAAGCATGCAATTTTTGGTCAGGGAATAAAATTATAAACTTACACAAAAGTGAAAATTATAGTTGCATAGATTTGGATGGATTTTGGTTGCAGTTGATTTTTTTATTGAATTTTATAAACATCACATATAATAATTTGGTTTATGTTAACTACACATATAAACACATAATTCCCAGCCATATGAATCTTATTGAACACAAGTCCATATGATGCACCATAAATGGAAGAAAATACTTGGAATAAGAAAAAAATGAGTCCCAAAGGCACCTTCCATCATAGTAAAAAAGAGGTTAAATTTGTACAAATATTGTATTTTTTTGTCCCCATGCATTATTTCACATATGTATAAGTAAAAAGGATTTAACTAAGGAAATATGGTGCATGAGACAAAATTGGTAAAATTTCAATTAGGGTTGACTTTGAATTTCTTAGAATGGATATTTAACTCCAAATTTAGTTAAATTTATATTTAACTCAAATATTATTGGATACATAATATAATGACACATGTCACTCATATATACTTTAGTGGATAGAAATAAAACCATGTTGGTTTGTGAGAATTTGCATCAATCCCTCTTAACATGTATAACTTGAATGAGCCTATAAAGAAATTTTAAGTAAAGCATTTAGTAGATTATACTATTAGGGGAGAGAAAATAATTTAAGGATAGAGAGATCATATGAAGTGGAAAATATAGTGGAGTTAACTGTGTATGTATTAGTGTGGATGGAAAATTAAGATAATCCATTTTTGGAGAGAGAGAAGCATGCATGTTTTTCAATTAAGATATAAAAATAAACTAATTCTAATGCCTTGGAATAAATCTATGTAACTAATTTTTTACATTAATACATGATTAAAAAAATTATTTTTTCAAATGTGTGTGTGTGTGTGTGTGTGTGTGTGTGTGTGTGTGTGTGTGTGTGTGTGTGTGTGTGTGTGTGTGTGTGTGAGAGAGAGAGAGGTGTCTATTTTTATTTGGATTATTAGTTCAGGATTTCCTTCATTGAAAATCTTATCACTATAGATACACCATTTGTGTTATCTAGTTATTAGGTTCTAAATTTAATTCATTTGAAACACTGTCCTTGCCATTAAAACACTAACCCACCCACACACACACACACACACACAAATCTAACCTCTTTTTTACTATGATGGAAGGTGTCTTTGGGACTCATCTTCTGCTTATTCTAAGTATTTTCTTTATGAAATGTGTGTGTGTGTGTGTGTGTGTGTGTGTGTGTGTGTGTGTGTGTGTGTGTGTGTGTGTGTGTGTGTGTGTGTGTGTGTGAGAGAGAGAGAGAGAGAGAGAGAGAGAGAGAGAGAGAGAGAGAGAGAGAGAGAGAGAGAGAGAGAGAGAGAGAGAGAGAGAGAGAGAGAGAAATAGGTCTATTTTTATTTGGATTATTAGTTCAAGATTTCCTTCATTGAAAATCTTATCACTATAGATACAACATTTGTGTGATTTTATCTAGTTTTTAGGTTCTAAATTTAATTCATTTGAAACACTATCCTTGTCATTAAAACACTAACCCAACTAGAATTATGTACAAACCTAAAAATTTCATAATAGTTTAAGTGTGACTATTTTTATTTGGATTATTAGTTCAGGATTTCCTTCATTCAAAATATTATCACTATAGATACACCATTTGTGTGATTTTATCTAGTTTTTGGGTTCTAAATTTAATTCATTTGAAACACTATCCTTGTCATTAAAACACTAACCCAACTAGAATTATTTACAAACCTAAAAATTTCATAATAGTTTAAGTGTGACTGTAATGATAGAAATTAACCTAAGAGAAACCTAAGGAAATAGATTAAATATATAATGGTAATCCCTAATAAAGAGAACACTTAGGTTTATTTTAGTATTTAATAAAATGGCACTCCAAACTATCTAAAATTTTCTTCTCCAAGTATGGGTAGAAGATAGCAGATACCAATGAGAATCAAGCTTGTTAACCATTGTTAGACTAGGAGAAGAAATTCATATCCCTTACTAGGACTATAATAAAAAAATGGAGTTTCTAAATACTAAAACTACACATATAAACACATAATTCCTAGCCATATGAATCTTATTGAACACAAGTCCATACGATGCACCATAAATGGAAGAAAATCTTTGGAATAAGCAAAATATGAGTCCCAAAGGCACATTCCATCATAGTAAAAAAGAGGTTAGATTTGTACAAATATTTGGATTTTTTTGTCCCCATGCATTATTTCACATATCTATAAATAGAAAGGATTTAACTAAGGAAATATGGTGCATGAGACAAAATTGGTAAAATTTCAATTAGGGTTAACTTTGAATTTCTTATAATGGATATTTAACTCCAAATTTAGTTAAATTTTTATTTAACTCCAACATTTTTGGATACATAATATAATGACACATGTCAATCATATATACTTTAGTGGATAGAAATAAAACCATGGGAACACATGTTGGTTTGTGAGAATTTGCATCAATCCCTCTTAACACTTATAACTTGAATGAGCCTATAAAGAAATTTTAAGTAAAGAATTTAGTATATTAGACTATTAGGGGAGAGATAATAATTGAAGGATAGAGAGATCATATGAAGTGGAAAATATAGTGGAGTTAACTATGCATGAATTAGTGTGGATGGAAAATTAAGATAATCTATTTTTGGAGAGAGAGAAGCATGAATTTTTTTCAATTAAGATATAAAAATAACCTAATTATAATGCCTTGGAATAAATCTTTTTAACTAATTTTTTACATTAATACATGATTAAGAAAATTGTTTTTTCAAATATGTGTGTGTGTGTGTGTGTGTGTGTGTGTGTGTGTGTGTGTGTGTGTGTGTGTGTGTGTGTGTGTGTGTGTGGGTGGGTGGGTGTGTGTGTGTGTGTGTGTGTGTGTGTGTGTGTGGGGGGGGGGGGGGGGGGGGGGGGGGCGGGGGGGAGGCGTGGCTGGGTGGGTGGGTGTGTGTGTGTGTGTGTGTGTGTGTGGGGTGGGGGTGGGGGGGGGGGGGCGGGTGGTGGGTGGGTGTGTGTGTGGGTGTGGGTGTGTGGGTGTGGGTGTGTGGGTGTGTGTGGGTGTGGTGTGTGTGTGTGTGTGTGTGTGTGTGTGTGTGTGTGTGTGTGTGTGTGTGTGTGTGTGTGTGTGTGTGTGTGTGTGTGTGTGTGTGTGTGTGTGTGTGTGTGTGTGTGTGTGTGTGTGTGTGTGTGTGTGTGTGTGTGTGTGTGTGTGTGTGTGAGAGAGAGAGAGAGAGAGAGAGAGAGAGAGAGGTGTCTATTTTTATTTGGATTATTAGTTCAAGATTTCCTTCATTGAAAATATTATCACTATAGGTACACCATTTGTGTGATTTTATCTAGTTGTTGGGTTCTAAATTTAATTCATTTGAAACACTATCCTTATCATTAAAACACTAACCCAACTAGAATTTTTTACAAACCTAAAAATTTCATAATAGTTTAAGTGTGACTAAAATGATGGAAATTAAACTAAGAAAAACCTAAGGAAATAGATTAAATATATAATGGGAATCCCTAATAAGACAAAACTCAGGTTGATTTTAGTTTTTACTAAAATGGCACTCCAAACTATCAAAAATTTTCTTCTCCAAGTATGGGTAGAAGATAGCAAATACCAATGAGAATCAAGCTTGTCAACCATTTTTAGACTAAAAGAAGCCATTCATATCCCTTACTAGGACTATAATAAAAAAGTGGAGTTTCTACATACTAATTATTATCTTTCCATCAAGGCCTAGTGGAGACAAAAATAATTTTATGTAACGTTTATGTAGGTATCATATCAATATTTTCCTAGTAAGATTATTTATCATTATTATTTAGACAAAACTTACCTTTATATTCAAGCCAAGAAATCCATGATCTATATGGTTTGAAGAAAATTCCTTACATTGTGCACATTATTTTTCTTGATATGGATCCCATTCTATTCAAAATCAATGATGGATTGATTTTTTCCCATGATTCCCAAAAAAAAATTAAAAAATACATAATAATATTAAGTAGGGTGTGTAGGATGAGAATATTTTTAAATATTAACCTCTTCCAAGTTGTGTGATTATAAAGAGAGCCTTAAAAATTATAATGGTGAAGCATAATTTTCTATGAAAATCTCACTTTTGTGGATCTTACAATTTGTTTAATGTATAGAGCCTTTCCCGGTTGGATAATGTCAAGAAGTATGAAACCCCTCAACTCTTTAGTGAGACAATAATATTTTAAACCTACTTGAATTAAACTTTTCCCAAATTTTAAATCATCCCTAAGAAATCCTCTTATTAGATATTAAAAAAATTTGGTTTGAAAATTTGGATATAACCAAACAAGAGGAATAATAGAAATGATTTATAGTGATAAATTTAGAACATATTTTACATTTTATGACTACAAAATACAATTTTTTGATCTAATATCATGATTTATTCTCAAACTAATCAATGATAAAATATTAGAGATACAAAGGGGTCGCTTAAAACATAAAAGGTATACCAAAAATTTGAAATAGTTATCAATGTTGAGTAAATTCAACTCATACATATACAACCAAGGATGGCGAGGTCAAAATGACTTCTTATAGCATTAATATTTTCTCCATTGAATGTTATAACCTTAGGTGAAGTATAATGTATCAAGACACTACATTATATGCTTGGTATTGGATTCTTAATCAATAAGAGTGAGGAAATAATCATATATAAAATGCCCATTAACAAGTTTTAAAATATTATCTAAAGGGAGGGAGATAACTTTGACAAGACCTTAAGCTTTGTAATTTTAAATCAAGTAACCAACTCCTTATCAATCTATAACATACAATGTAGGGGATAAAGAGTAGCCTTTTCTAATATTAAGGAATAAATGAAAATGCTCAGAGTGCACACCATTGAATAAGATACATGTCAAGAAATATGTAAATAAAATTTGGGCCAAATACAAGAAATTAGAACCAAACCTTAGATCTTCAATCATCAACAAAATTAGAAATCATTTAATACATTCATGGGTTTCTCAATTAAAAAATCTAAAAAAAATGATTATAAATTAAACCTACATTCCCACTTCATGTATTTCCACATTAAAATATTGATGTTTAAAAGATGTATACTTTTTATGAATTGTATTTGTTTAATTTAAACCCAAAAATGTAGGAGAGATAATATGCATGGAATGAGAGATTTTAAAATAAGCATGTACAAGATATTGATCACCATAATAGGGGGAAAAAAATTAAATTTTGTCATGATCACCTAACTTAGGTATTAACTTGATATGTTCTTTTTTAATGATTTAGCTAACAAATTTGTTCCATTGGAACTATATTAGACATTAAAAAAATTATATCTAACTACATCTCAAATCAATTTTAAATCTCACAAGGAATACCATCACAAACCATAACAACTGGGAGCTTTATCTTCAATAACACATCTAACATTTTTTTACAAGACTTTAATGGTGAGCATCCTATTTCATGTTATTATTTCAGAATGAGATATCTTTCAAGGAACTAATAAAATATAATATTGGATAGATTATTTATTTTTTGGGAGAATATTCCTAAGTTTTAACTACTTAATTATAAATGAAAATAAAATCTCCGGCCATGGATCAAAACTCAGTGAGCCACTAGTGTACCTTCATAACGGATTTAATATTTTGTGCAATGTTCTTGGCCTTAAACATTTTTAAAATTTACACAACATTTTTTTCCCACCCTTAAGCCTATGAAACTTGGCTTTAAATTATATACCTGAAACTCATATGGAATTTTAGTCTAGATGAGTTACCATAGAGACACTACACATAGTTTTAGATTTAATGAAGGAATTATAACACCAATACATTTATCTAATTTTTAATTCTAAATGTGGTATAAGGTTGTAAACCTAGTGAATGAAAGATAAAGTGGGTCCATGATTTAATAATTCAATATTAAGGAAAAATAATCATTTGAAATTTGAGAAATGTTGAATGACATTTAATGATGAACCATATTAAAAATACTCTATTGATAGAAAAAAATATTTTATAATGGATAAATTGGTTGATTTGACATTACTGCCCTATCATGTTTCTTAACTTAGATTATTTCAGCTCTATAATGCATATTTGGCTTTACATATATCAGATGAAAAATAAGTATAAGAAGAAAATTTAGGCTCATAAGAACCAAATATACTTTGCATATAATGTCATGCCTTTATTTTGCCAACTATACAATGCATTATTAGTCACCAATGTTTTGTAGCAAATTAATCAACCATATTAAAATTACCACAAAACATATAGTGCACATATAGAAACTCATTTGTAAGACAACACAAAATTATGGATATTTCCACTATATCATTAGAGTAATAAACATTAACGATACCAAATTTTTTTAATATTTAATAATAACCTATAAATTTTGATTCAAGGGATCGAGTCCATGACCCATATAATGTGGCCACCACTTTGGTGAAATAAAGGCAATTAATCGTCTACTCACAAGGTCACAATTTATACTGATGGACATATTATTAAATGAAATAAATTTATTGAAAACTATAAGAAATAATCCTCCCACCTTAATTTTTTTTTTATAAATTACATCCATTTTTTGAAATCGATACCAAAAACATTTACAATATACTTCAAAGGTGAGTCTATGAGACCCTTTGCATTATATGATAAATAATTCATTAATCATGAAGATCAATAAAAATGTTTTTATATCTTAACCATTGTAAAACACAATATCTATTCAACATTTTTTATTGGTTTGTAATAAAATCACTAAGATTAAACACACAACATTTATCTGGCACATATCCTTCATCGTCAATATTTGAAGGTGATCATGGTAAAGTTAATTAGATAAATTACATATAGAGACATATTAGATTTTTTTTTGTAAATATTGATTAATTTTTTGAGAAAATAAAATGACAGTGATAGCTAAAGGTGTCATATAAACCTTGGTTTCTCAACATTTTTAAAAGATAAACAAATGTTTTGGAAAGGCTTCCAATAGGATCAATATATTATGAAAACCTTAGACACTTTTTGGGAATGGTATCCTAAACTATTATTTGAAACAAAATTTAAGGCATTGGAAGCCCTCACAATAGGATTTGTGATCTTACATTTTAGGGCATTTACTTTTGTAAATCTTAGATTATTAAAGGGATGACCAAAGAGAGTAAATACAATTATAGATTACACATAGCTAATTTAATTAGTTTATCTAAAATAATGAGTGTATGGATAATATGCACTCATATAGACTAAAATTAATGTCCCTAAATGGTGATGACATTTAAATAGGTTTGGAATATAGCCTGGATCCCTTTCATTCTAAAACTAGAGTTTTGATTGCCTGATGACAATAACACGACCAACTAAATACTGACACACTATGTTATTGGCAAAGGCATTATGATAATGTACTTCTATGGACATGGGGATTGACACTCCTAAGGTATTATGAGAGGTCTTCTAGGTTTTGTAGATGTGCTTAGTATCTCTTGATCATTATTCTATACCACTAGTTGTCTAGTTTCCCTTCAAAAACCTAATGAAAACCTGTACACACAAAAATAATGGAATCAAATGCAAAAAGAAGGGCAAAAGTGGGTTGTATGATATTACAATCATGCGATGTAGAACCACTACTATTATGACCTCTTCCAATGTTAAACCAAATGATATGGGTCTCAAATCACATGCATTTATACTTTAGGGAACATATATAATAAACACGCATGATATACTAGAATGACTTTTTTTTTAGGCCCTTATTTGATCAAGATGCAAATTTATATGTGATGTTGAGTAATATGCAGAGTGTTGAGCTATTCTATTGACTGATTTTTACGTAATTATGTACCAAAGTAGTGATTTCTAGATGTAAAATGTATTGTGAGGCTCTTTATATATATAACTTTAATTTGAATGCAATATGTTTGTTTGTATGCAGACAAGGTGAAAATATAGATAAAATAATAATAAGAGACCTAAATAAAGGGTAATGACCCATAAAAAGCTAGAAATGTGACTTTTGGACAATAGCACTAAGGTGTACACTAGTGTGGTGTACTATTATCTAAGGTCACAGTATTGTCTTGTAGGTAAAAACTAGGTAGTAGCCATTATAAATAGTCCAAGGCCCCCTTATGGCTAGGATGGCATGACATAAGAAAAATTAGGGTATAACAAAGGAAAAATTTTCATAATAAGGAACAAAAAACCAAATTGACCATGCAAACAAGACCTTCATTCATCATTAAGAACTTCCTATGAAAGAGACACAAAAGACATAGGACTTGTGTTGCTTGACCAAATTATGATGTGCACATATTCCCCCTTTTTATTCTAGTAATGCAATTGAAATTAAATTAATAGAGTAAAATTAAAATTAAAATGTGTACTTGTACTTATCTATGTGGATGTGTTTTAGACCCTACTCACTTCTAGGCTAGAGGAGTGGGCAGGCATTTAGAATACTATATGTGAAGAGGAAATACATAATGAAAGTATACCCTATACTAAATCTAAGTGATTGACTGGATTATGAGAAATAAATCCCTATTTGTCTTCACTCTAATATGTGACTGTGTTTGAGAAGTAATTTGTAACTATGGAGAAACAAGCCCTGCTTTCCCTCATTCTAACATGTAACAAAGTCTGAGAAGTAATCTATGAATGTGAAGGAACAAACCCTCCTTACCCCCACTATGATATGTAATTGAGAGTAAGAAGTAATATGTGAATGTGGAGGAACAAGCCCTATTTTCCTAAGCTCTAATATGTAATTAAGTATGATAAGTAATATGTGATTATGAAAGAATAATCCCTATTTTCCCCCACTTTGATATGTAACTAATTTTAATAATTAATCTATGAATGTGGAGTAACAAGCCCTACTTGCCCCCACTCTTATATGTAACTGATTTCAAAAAGTGATACGTGAATGTGGTGAAATAAACCCTACTTCCCCCCACTCATATATGTAATTGAGTGTGAGAAGTAATCTATAATGTGGAGGAACAAGCCCTACTTTCTCCCACTCTAATATGTAATTGATTATGAGAATTAGATTTGCTCAAAGGTAAAAATTATTGCTCAACCTATGTCTTCATAAATTGGTGTAATATAGGTCTGGTACAAAACTATTAATCAATAGCTATAGATGACCATATGACCTAATATGGTGAAATTTGGGTGATAATCTAAGAGTAATATGGTAATTTATGCATAGATAATGGTATAATTTTTATTTCCATGTGTATAATGTAGTGAAATCATGTGGGGTCGAGGACTTGTGCCCTTCATCATGCCTCCAAACTTGATAAATAAGTAGTGTAGTTATTTATACTATGCATAGCATTTTATGTATGTATCAGAATGGTGTACCATGTATGTGCTCCCATAATAATAATCTAAAAATATAAAGTTGGTGAGAGTTTTTAAATTGGGGTAAGGGTATCGAACCAAAAGTGATATCAAGAGGCATGCTAGTGATAGTTAGTGTTGATAAATTAATTACAAGGTCAATATTTTTTTGATCTTAAAGGAATCATTTGTAAAATGGGATAAAGATATAACCATAGTCTATAGTTATTTTTCTAAGTAAATATGATTTTTATCATCTACAAAGTCAAATTGAGTGGGATAGAAGTGTAACTAGTGTAGTATAGGGGATATCATTATCAAGTCCTACACACAAGAAATGAATAAAAAATTAGAGCTATGATTCTCAAGATATCATAATTAAAATATTTAGGTAATAGTTGGATAAATTTGTGTGCAATGTCAACCTTAGGTGGATAAAAATTTTCACAAAATGGTTTAAATAGGTTGATTGATTGATTTCAAAAATCATTTTAACCTTTTCATTTGAGTGAATTGTTATTCTAAGCCTAGAAACATGCCAAAGAGATGAGGAGTGAATGTGACCCACTAAGAGGAGGTGGAGGTGCTCATTTAGGCTAACAAGGAGGTCACTTTGGTAAGGATCCCCTCAATTTCCATGTTTTTCAATCATTGATTAAGTTTTTTTTATCATTTTTAGCATGATTCATCTAGATTTGGGCCCTTTTTTGGGAGGGTCATGGTGGTGTCCCAAAGATAGTTCTAATATCTTAGTCTATCATGCTACAATCCATAGACCACACTAACATCCAATGCTAGTTTCGTATTTACAATGTTAATGTTATGTTTACTAAATACTATTTTTTTATTTTAAATTTTATTTAATGATTTTTTTAGCATGTATATTTATCCTTTGGAGATGTTAACATCTGATTTTATGTATTTTAAAATTGGATGTGCATATGAGGGAGTTTCACAATGGTCAGATGATGGAGTTCTTGCATTGGTTACCCTTGATAGCTAATGAGAGATTAGTTGTGGATAGGGCTAGTTTGGGTTATGTGGCATCACTTGCACCTATGCCATAGGATTTCCATATGATGACTATATTATGTGAGTATTGAAATGCCAATATATTTAACTTTTGGCTGCCCACTGAGGAGATTACTATTATCCTAAGGGATGTGTACAAGATACTTAGATTACCCATTACTGGTCAGTGGGTAGTATTATAGGAGGAAGTAGTGTATATATCTATAGACTAGGATTCAATCTATTTTTTAGCCATACCTATGAAGACCCATTATTAGGGGAGTATCAATGATGTATTATTATATGTGATTGTTATATCTAGTTGTTTTTTGGTTTTGAAATTTTTTGGAAATGTTAATAGATTCATTTATTGTGGTGGATGGTAGTGGGGTATCCATTTCATACAGGATGCATGGGATTATGCAAGACATAGAGGATTATGTGACCATATACTCATGAGGTTGCACTATGATATCCCACTTGTATCAATATTTGTACCATTTTATTCAAGAGTTGTGTGGTGGTGGGATTGGATCCTTGGCATTGTTACATTATTGGGATTATAAACACATTAGAGTGGCTAGGCCTAAGGGGTTTCTACTTGTAGATTGGGCACACCCACATGTATTTGTAGAAAGATGTAATAACATAGCTCTTGTTTGATTAAGGATCACGATGCACTGTTGATGGTTGTTAGATCAAGTGACACCTAGAGACATTATTTGATGACCCTATAAGGGATTTTAGGGATGGACCAAGGATGGGATGCATTTGAGATAGATTTGAATGAGTTACTAGTTGCATGACCATTGGGTTATAGTTTTTCAGATATTATAGTATGAACAAGTGACATGGTAGTTTGGTATGGTCCAAGATGGGCCTCCCATGACATGGTTGTTGGTGAGGATAGCTCATGCCTTAATGAGGCTAAGTAGTAGACTAAGACCCAAAATAACTGAGTTATCTTTGATTCTAGTGATGGAATGAGATACTATGATATAAATACCTGATGTAGATGATTTAGGGGCTATCGATGCCTTCTTTTTATTATGGGGACAACATGGATGGTTTCCACTATTTCTAGAAGATTGGGCCATTATGGATGATGTATTGGATCCATATCCCATTAGATCAGTTGAGGGTACATTTTTATTTGTATATTTTGCATGCTTTGTTTATTTAGTATTGGCTTATTGATTTGTTGAATTTGTTCTAATGTGTTATGTTGGTGTGTGTAAGTGTAAGAGATGATGAGTATTGGGAGACCATAATTGAGGCTATGTTACAAGATTTGACATGACATATTAATGATGATGGGTTAGTGGAGAGGGATATAAGAGTTATATGCATCCATACCCACCTATTTGATTAAGAAACAATTTATACTAAAACATATATGCAAGCAACTATGGATAAAGATGAGGCATTTGTTGAGTTGTAAAAGCAAGCTATGCCCCCACCTGATAGTCTAGGTGGGGTAAGTAGTAGGATTATAGCTGATTATATTCATCTATATTGGGAACATGTATATTTGGTAGATGAGGTAGTGGTACAACAAGAGGGAACATAATCATAGAGCTCAGTCTTGGTCTAGAGATAGAGGGGATGAAGGAACATCTATCTCTAGTGTGTATGTTTTAATCTCTATGATCTCTATGAAATATCCTGATTAGTTATCATGTTGAGATTGGTGGCTGATTTTATTTCCATTTTATTACCATGCTATTGTATGTAGGTTAATTTCAATGAATTGGTTGCCTTTTCTACTAAATTTTTAGTGCATGAGATCTCGCATAAGTAGGTGTCATAAAAACCACATCGCTTAGATAATGAGTAAGCAATATATCCTTGAAATAAATGTTCTAGGATAACTCACTCATAGAGGAATGTGATCTAGGAGAGTGTTAGGAAGGAGATCTCAATGACCCTTATGTGAATGTTATAATACCTCTATCAACATACTAGTTAATATGATCTCTAATTGCACAAAAATTGTTGTCCCTATTTCCATTAATTTGAGGATAATTGCAATATGGTTTATTCGTTATTCTATGTAAATAATGTGTTGGATGGTGATTAGTATGAGGAAGTTTGAACATCCACTATCGAATAATGTAAATAAGATACCATGAGGCCCTGTCTCTATTTAAAAATTATAGAGCCCCTTTATTTGTACATGTGGTCTACTCACCATGGAAGATGCTTTATAAAGTGGCTCTTTGCCTTTATTGAGTATCTTCAATGGTTGTTTATGATCCAATTTTTCATTTATCATTGGTGGATTATGTGCTTATACTATATTGGATGATTATCACTATGAGAGATCTAAATCCAAGTCTACGTCTGAATGTGTCTCAATTAATCCCAAATTCTTCTTTAATGCTAAAGTTATGTAACATAAACATTGGAATGATTTGGATGTCTCCTATAATATTTTATATTTAAGATGAAAAACGAGGCCTCTAGTAAAGATGTACCATTCCTCTAAATATATCAGTTTCTAGATCAATTTTTACATACATGATTTGAATCATAAGATGTAATCATTTACTATTTCTGACTCAACCTAGTGTAGTGAAGGCAACCTCTCAGATGTGACTTAAGGTCCCTTATTATAAATATAATGCATGATAAATATTTTTCTAACTCATGATATGTATGTAGCGAACCACTAAGGAGTGAATGATCGAACCAATTTAAGGCCTCGCCCTCTATAATCTATGGAAATAACTTCAAGAGAAACAAACTACAAATTATATGTGCCATAGCCTTTCTATAAGATTTGAGATGCAATTATGGATCTCCATATCCATTGAAATTTGGTAATATTAATATCTGAATCTACTTTAATAATTTTATATTAAATATTCTAAGTAGGATAGGGTTGACATGGATAGCATTGGAATCAACCCAATAATAGTATGCTTTACTTTCCAAGGTGAGTTGGTGTACTTGTTATTGTAAATTACCCACAACATGCATCAAAGAGATGAAATCTTGTGAATATATTTTAAGGTCATCAATAGGTTTTTTTAAACCTTAAATCTTAATATTAATTTTAGCCATTAGCACAATACATCAGGGAACATTGGTAGGGATAGTGGGTTTTCTCACTATAACCTTTGGATGGGTGATAACTTAGACCTATTTAGAGCTAAATTGGCTATCACCCATATAGAGGTTAGTATGAGAAACACTTTCTATTGTAGTAAGGAGGGGTGGGAAATATTTAATGATATTTCTTATATTGTTCATTCATAAAGTAGTATCATATGCTAATAGAATAGGAGACACATTTTTGTCTTGTGAATTTAAACCATGTAAAATATGGATATCAGTATAAGTTCACAAAATTTTATCTAATGATTCATAAACTCTACACTCTTATAGTGCACAAAAATTTTACAACAGATGCTTTTTTTTAAACACTCATTTTCTTGAAATACTTAAAGGAATTGCAATAATGTTTGATTTTTAAAAACATGTTTATCAAGGTTGATCAAAATGGATTTGAAAATAAAATGAATTAAAAGTCATGAATTCATTCATTATCCATTCAACCTGTCTCTAAACCCAAAGTTCTAATTCTTCATTAAATTAACATAATTAATTCAATTTTCATTAAATAATGAATATTTAACTACATCAATTAAAATGTGGAAAGAATGCACAATCAAAAGTACTCATGACAACCAAATTGATAACAGAGTTCACCCACCACTTGGGCTACATCTTTAGGTTCACTTAAAACATGAATGGATCCATTTATATGAATTGTAAGTACATGGCCAAAATTTTAAATTTTTCTAATAGATCCTCTAAGACTACATAAAACTCAACAATAGGCCTTCAAAAAGCCCTGGTATTCTCGGATGAACTTTCCACCTTCCTGTCGTGAAAGCAATCTCGCATTCCTAAAGTTCTATGCCAAAATATCTCTTTTAGGATTTAAAAATTATCTCAAACAAAATAAAATTAGGAAAATAAATACATCAATATAAGTGTCTCGGAGTGTAGATCATTTCTCTAGTTTACTCTGAAGGCTGAAGATGACTCTAGATGCTTCGAAAATGGTGATACATGAAAACTAGTCCTAAACTAGCTATTACGTAGGCTACAAAGCTTCACTTCAAGGAATTAAAACCAACATAAAATGACCTAAAATTTAGATAGTCAACATATGGCTAGAACTATCTCAGAGTAAAGAACAACTCTATAGTTCACTCTGAAGTTTGGAAATGCCTCTAGGTACCACAAAACTGAGGATGAGTGAAAATGGGTCCTTATGCCTTAAATACTTGGTTGAAAACTTGTTATTCAAATACCAATTCATAGCTTTATATGAATATTCAAATGCATGGGCATAGTGTTAAGGTCTTATCCATTTTATGTGGAGGTCAGGATTTTGAGACCCAAGAAGGCAAATACATGCCTACATGCTTATCATAGCATGTTTGGATTTGGTTTAATCCCACATTGACTATGGGAACCAATGGATTAGCTTTTATAAGCTTGCTCCTTCGTGGCATATAATTTAAAATGCAAAAAGTTTAGAATAAGGTTGGGTATTCATGGGAATCCATGGCATGTATATCCATGGCAAAGGTCTGACTAACGTGCCAAACTTGGCATAGTCGATGGAAGTCGTGGCATGTGTGACTTGGCATTGCCAAGTTGGGTATCAACCAATGCTTGATTGTGATGAACCTTCGACCCAAGCTCAAGTTGGTGACTCAATACCTTACACTATAAAATAAAAAGGATGAAAACCACCCAATTTTTTTTCATCATCCAACTTCCACGTGTCATGATAGGATTGATCCACATTTTTGCCATGTCATCATTTTGACCAAGTTTGACCATAACTTTGACTAGTCATAACTTCCACATACAGACTCATATTTGGTCTGTTAAAAATGTGTTGGAAATATTCTAATGAGCTCTATTCCATGGAACTAGTTTTGAAACATTCCATAGTCATTTTTTTTCTATTTTGACTAGTTTTGACTGTTTGTTGATGTAAACTTTGCCCAGCTACATCAAGAGCAAATGAGCTCTATTTCTTGAGTTCTACATACCATTAAAAATATCTTGACAAGCTATATGTAATGCCAGTGGTTTTAGGACCATTTAATATCATTCCAAAAATGACCTCTAGATCATCTAAAGACATTATTACTTGATGTGGCATTTAATGAGTAATCAATTTTGACATGACATATGGGTGAAGTAGAGAGAGGACTAGACTCAATTTCTTCTTCATTAAAATCATAGTAATCATTGTTATTCCATGTTTCATAAAAACCAAAATTTATTTCAGTTGTAGAGGTAAGAGTAGAAGAACTATCATTTTTATGCTCAATAAGAGGAGGAGAAGAATATTTTAGATTTTTATTATTGTTGAATATATTATCATGTGTAGGTGAAATTCAATGTGTATCTTCACTAGTTATGAGTGGAATGCATATGTTATTATGAATTTAAATAATTGGGTCATTTTAAAAATATGTGATAATCATATTCTCATTTGGAAAATTATGACATTGTAGGAGAAGGGTTAGAGATATTTGAATTGTCTATATTTTGCCTGCAATCACTATGTTGATCTTGAAATGTAAAATATGGTGACGAAATAATATCATCTAGTTTAGTTTGCAAATATATAAAAGGTGTAACATTGTTTGTACTTGATTTTTGAATTGAATTAAGAAAGGTGAAGAAGATGCATCTAGTATATCCTCATTATCACCATCATTTTCATGATCCTTGTAATATCATATCAAGCATTACAACAACAATCATCATTATAAATGAAATTATTCTCAGTATAGTGTAAAAATTTGAAAACTAGTCCATTTATTTGTATAATTATGTGAAATTTTAAAAATTGATCGACTGGGTGAGGGATAAGAAGTTCCATATAAGTCATTTTAAAATTGACACAAAATAGAATGTAAAAAAATGAACAATAAGAAAACAATGGGGAAAATATAATCTAATATAGATATATTTGAAAATATGTTATATGTTGGGTGAATATTTTATTGGCCAGATAACTGGTGACCAAAATAGTTCCTATCACCACAGCATAGGGAGATCAGTCAGCTAGATGTGCAGGTTTATTGCATCAGCAGGGGACAAATCTTTCCTCTCATCAAGGGGAGGTTCCCTATAGATATGTAGGAGATGCAGGAGGCTATATATATATATATATATATATATATATGCAAAAAGTAAGACATAGGGGGTAGGATAAACCATCCATCTCTCTTCTTTTAGAGATGATGCTAACAAATAGAAGAGAAATACTGGGTGATGGGGAAGGTGCTTCTCTTCTTTCAGAAGCAACTTTCAGCCAAGAGCCAGATTCCTTCCTAAATAATAGAAATCCTGATGAAGCAACAAAAGGCACTTCTCTTCTTTCAGAAGTGCTTGTTCTTGTAAATAGTAGGACTCTTTCTGGTAACAGGTAACCAAAGGTGCAAAGTAACCAATAGCCTAAAATGTAGCGCAAAGTCTCCACCTCGACTACCCAAAGAGCATATCACAAAGGATAATGGGGGCACAAAGTCTCCCCAGAATCCTCAACACAAAAAGGAAAGGAAAATACAGACTGAAATCAATTGTGAAAGCACAAAGTCTTCACACAGTTGGTTTCAGGACACTTCTTTGTTACCTTTACTAATTCTGTGCACCAAATTAAATGAATAAGGACACCTTCAGATGACACAAGTCAGAACAGCACAAAGTCTGGAAAAATCTACTTTCTTATTCAAATAACAAGGAAAATAAAATTACAATCAGAAATCAAAGTCTCAGTCTTCTTCTTTCAAAATGTGCAGAGTTTCATTCTTGTAAAAATGAGAAGTCTCTTTCTACAAATGAGAGATTACAATATATAGCACCCCAAGAAAGACTTGGGCGCTTGTTTTTCATATGTCGGCCCATGCCGTGCATTCAATGCCTTGAATGCATTTTTAGGTTCGTCAAAGGACTGCATTGAAAACAGGGTAGTTGTCTTAACTATTTTATCCCATATGTCTTCTCCTTAATATGGACTGTCTGGTCCGTCCCCCCTGATGTCTGCACAGCTATTCATTCATCTTTACTTTTTGGAAGAAAATAGGCTATGTCCTTGGTTTGGTGCACTCAGAAGTCTACTCGATCCACTGTTTCACCTAATGGAAATAACTCTTTTGAAGATATTTTTGATCCTTTAGTCTCGGTCCTCTCTTCACTGCTTAAGCTCTTCTTTGCTCTTTATAGCCCTTCTTGCCTAAGTCTTCAGGGGGGTCCTTTCTGCGTCTTTGACAAGTGGCAAGTTTCGTTATTATGAAAATCATTAGAAACTCATGGAAAATGGAGTCCAAAACATGTTTTTCCTGAGCAACTCCAAAAGGGGAACATGGATGCAAACACTTGTCACATTCACTGTGCTTGTCTTTTTCCATCGGGTGCTTTTCTGTGGGCTTTTCTCTTCAGTTGGGCTTTTCCAGCTTTATCTCTTCCTGCTGCAATTTGAGCTATCAGGCTATCTTTCTAGCCAGTCGCTTGGTTCTTCCTTTGAGTTCTGCATTTTATTTGAATTTCAATGGATATTCCCTTACCTTAAATTTGACATCTGTGGGGACGTCATTGGTTGACTGCTGCTTGAACCATGTCTTTGAACCAAAACGTTGAACCAATCGGTCAAACCAAAAATGGTTCAAGCCGATGGTTCAATTGAATGAACCAAGCCGATGAACTAAGTATTGAACCAAAAGACACTAAAACAAAGGGAATGAACCACCTAAGCAAAATAAATCATTGAACCGCTTGGTTGAACCGAACATGTTCCTTTGGTTGAACCCACCGTTGAACCACCTGTTTGTTGCTTCCCTCTTTGATAGAGGCTGCCTTTGAACCATGTTGAACCATTAAAATTTGAACTCGTTGAACCTATTGGTTCAATGGTTCATTCTTCGTTATTTGGCAAAGTCCTTTGTTCTTTTGCACCAAGCGCATTGAACCAAACCTAGAAACCACTGAGTGCTGGAAACTTATTCTTTTGACTAAACTTGCCTGCAGAAGCTTTTTTTTTCCTGTTGAACCTATGAATCCCCTTTACGGAAAAAGCTTAAAAATGAGGAATTTGAAAGCTTATAACAAATTTTGAGAAGGGAAGAGAGAAATTTTGGTCTGTAGGTTGTCCCAAAAATGAGTGGCATTTTTCAGGGACAACAGCTGGCTCCAGTTGGGGAACTACCTTCAATTGCAAAAATTGATTGAAGGGAGTAGAATCCAGAATCTCTAGTGCCTTAGAAGCATTCCATTGGGCTACAGAGTCATGCTACCCAAAAATAAAGGCTTTAAAAATGAAAATGAAAAGTACAAAATAGAACTAAAGACTATACAAATATACATATGTACAGATGATCTTATCTGATGCCTCAAGATTTGAAGCGCTTCAGATGCTGCCCACTATGAGATAGTGAAAATGGTGTGCCATCCTGATAAACTAGCAAGAAACCATTTTGTCCCCAAAAATGGTGATGGGTGAATGGAACTTTCCACCAGGGAACCAATCTCTTGCATCTTTCTCTTGGCCTTTTCTTCTTCTTGCTCGAAGGCAGGATGTGGTCTTCAAACTAAAAACCATAACTCCTTGCTCTCCCTATAAAGAGTTCCTCTACCTAATTTTGGAGTGCAGCAGTATGGTCTAGTACCATAATTTGTTGTCCTGATAACTCAGCGCAGCACATGTCTTGATTGTCCCCCTCAAATATCTCAGATTCTTCTTTATTTGGGAGGGAGGGTTCTTCTACACTTATGCCACACTCCACCAATTCTTCTACTATTTCATCCCTGCTTGAAGATTCAAACAAAATTTGGGCTATAGGGGCTGCCATTTGGGTCTTGACACATTTGACATGATTAATTATATCAAATGGCTGTGTTGGACTGATCCAAAACTCAAAAGTCTTGGTTGATAAATATCACAATAACATAGAAATAACACAGTAACAATGAATTCTCTGAGAAGAGATGTAGTATTACTTAAATCCGCAATACAAATATATGCTTATCTCTGGGAAGAGATGTCTGTCTTTACATTTCTGGTTACCTCTTCTTTTATACACAATTTGAAGGCATGGGAAGGATGTGGAAGGTCACCAATCTCAAGGGAGATGAAGTGGTACGATTTCCAATATTTAAAACAATACATAATTCGAGGAATTACTATTTTTAGCAACTTACTATTTTTAGACAGCACTATTAAAATTGAAAATTGAGGCACTTCCGTTGGGTTTTCGGGGGTCAAACTTCATTGAGCAGAGCTCAATGCCATTTCACGATGTTCCCCTCGTTCTTAGCTTTCTAACGGTTCAAACGGCGAGTCAATTGGAGCTACGGTGCAAAAGTTATGGCTCCCGGAAGTTCCGTCATCAATTGGGGTGGAACTGTCACCCGAATTGTTGCCTAAATTGATGCCTGGATCATTCCTCCCTCCTTGAAAAGTAATGGTCCCCATTGCGTCAATGCTCCCCATCAAGTGTGGTAGTTGTTTCTTGATTTGATTCTCTGTGAGCCACTCACCTTGGTGGCTAAGCTGGCCCCTTTTGACCACTCGATAAAGCGGAATAGAACGTCCTCTGGTTGTCTTCATCCAGGTATCCACAATCTGATCCTCTTCCACTGGAGCAAAACTCTGTGGATCAAGTTCATCAATGTCAAGTTGTTCTTCTACAATTGAAGTGTCCAAGAGAGGTGGATGATATGGCTTGAGGAGCTCCACATTGAATATTGGGTGCAGACCAAGGTAGGCTGGGAGGTTCAACTCGAAAGCATTTTCTCCAACTCTTCTGGTGATGGTGTATGGACCATATCGCAGAGGCCAAATCTTTCTATGTGGGCCTGCAAGTCGTTCCTTCTGGAGTCGTAACCAGACCTTGTCACCCACAGCAAAATGGTGTGCAATCCTGTGTTTATCATGGCGTTGCTTGTACTTTTGATTCATCTTCTCCAAGATGTCATGAACTTGTTGCTGGAGGTGTTGCATTTGTTCAATAAACTTTGTAGCTTTTGCTGCCTCAGATCTTCCATGAGGTGTGTATTCCATGGTGGAAAATGGAACTGCTATATCAACTGGTGCCATGGGTTGGAACCCAAAACATACTTGGAATGGACTGTGCTTGGTCGAGCTGTGCAGTGCCCGATTGTATCCATGTTGTATGAAAAGAAGTCCCTCATCCCATGTGCGTGGATGTTTAGAGTGGTACATCCGAATCATGTGAACAATCAAGCGGTTTACCACCTCTATTTGACCATCAGTTTGTGGATGGAAGGCTGTGGACTTCATCAGCTTAGTATCCATCATCTTCCATAGAGTGGACCAGAAGATGCTCAAGAACCTGCTATCTCGATCTGAGACAATGGATTTGGGAAGACCAAAATGGAGCCATACATGACTAAAATATAGTTGAGCAGTTTCCTTAGCAGATACATTTTTTTTACAAGCAATCATGATAGCCATTTTTGAAAAACGATCAACTACCACAAAAATACAGTCCTTACCATGTTTTGAAGTGGGCAAACCTGATAGAAAGTCCATTGAGACAGATTCCCAAGGCCTGGTTGGTTCCGGCAATGGCATGTACAATCCTTGCTTCTTATTAGTCGGTTTGGCTATCGCACATGGGGTGCAAGATTTGAGATATCTTTCCACATCCTTTCGCATATGGGGCCAGTAGAAGTGTTTTTGAAGAACTGCCAATGTTTTCTCAACACCAAAGTGTCCAGCTGTCCTACTGAAGTGTGCTTCCCATATCATCTTTTGTTGCTCTGCAACTGGAACACAGATGTGTCCCATATGACAGAGGACATTATCTTGCAAATAGAAATTAGAAACATGTGTACCTTTTTGAAGTGCTTGATATGTAGCAGCAAAGGTAGGATCTGCTTCATACAGGGTACCCCAAGTGGCAGTCTCATGTCCGCACAGATCCAAAACTGTTGTGAGTGCAGTAATTGGTGGGCGGCTCAGACAATCTGCAGCTGTATTTGAGCTCCCCTTTTTGTGTTTGATTATCAGGTGAAATTGCTGAAGATATGTGGCCCACTTCTGATGCCTCTCATTTCAGAGCTTGCTTTGTGTCTGGATGAATTCCAATGGTCTGTGGTCAGTGTGGATGACCGTTTCTTTCCCCAAGATGTAGTGTTTCCATTATTTGCAAGCTTGCATAATGGCATAGAGCTCCTTATCATATGTTGGATATTTCTTGACTGTATCAGTGAAAGTTTCACTGTGATATGCAACAGGATGGCCATGTTGCATGATGACAGCTCCCATGGCATATTCAGATGCATCTGTCATCAACTCAAAAGGTTGATGCAAATCTGGCAAGGCAAGAACAGGGGCTGAGCAGAGTCTGTTCTTCAAATTTTCAAATGCCTTTTGCTGTATTTCACCCCATTGAAATGTAGCTTTTGCTCCTCCTTTAGTCACTTGGGTTAGTGACCAAGCAATATGTGAAAATCCAAGAACAAACCTGCGGTAGAAATTTGCAAGACCCAAAAAGCTACGAAGCTCTGTGAGGGTCCTTGGTGTCGGCCATTCTCGAATAACCTGAATCTTTTCTGGATCAACATGGACCCCTTCTGCATTCACAACATACCCGAGGTACTGAATTGTTGTCATCCCGAATGTGCATTTGTCAAGATTTGCATACAACTTGTGCTCCCGAAGAGTTTGAAGCACCTTACGAACATGTTGCAAATGTTCTTCCCATGTTCTACTATAGATGAGTATGTCATCTAAGTAGACAACCACAAAAGAGTTGGTGAAGGGTCGTAGGATGTCATCCATCATCCTCATGAAGGTTGCAGGTGCATTAGTTAAGCCAAAAGGCATAACCAACCATTCAAAGAGCCCCTCCTTAGATTTGAATGCAGTCTTCCAGACATCAGTGGGATCGATGGGAATTTGGTGATAACCAGATTTGAGATCAATTTTGGTGAAGAACTTCGCACCATGGAGCTGGTCCAGCAGATCATCAATCCTGGGGAGAGGATAGCGATTCTTCACAGAGATTTAATTCAGGGCTCGATAGTCAATACAAAGCCTCCATGTTCCATCTTTCTTTGGTGCCAAGACAATTGGGCTACCACAAGGTGAAGAGCTTGGCCTGATGTGACCCTTTTGGATCAATTCTTGAATCTGTCTTTTTATCTCATCATTCTCCAAAACTGATCTGCGATACACAGGACTGTTAGGCAAAGGTGATCCTGGGATCAAATCGATAGAATGTTTTACCTGACAATGTAGTGGAACTCCTGTGGGTGACTTGAATAAGTCATCATATTCTTCTGTGATGTGTCCTATCTGCTTCTGTTGTTGTGTTGATTGCGTAGTCAGGACTGCAACCTCGGCCTTCGTGGATTTCTGTGGCTTGACCACCATGAGGACAAATTGCTTTGTTTTCTCCACCAATCTCTTACATTGCTTTGCACTGATCAGGGAGACAGATGTGGGAGGTGGTACCTCTGGTACCCTATAGCGCCATTTTCCAAGGGTGAGGGTAATCCTTCGGGTTCGTGATTCATAGATGCCATGTCGCTCATACATGAATGGCTGACCAAGGAGTACATCACAAACATCCAGATTGACTACATCACACAAGACTTCATCTTGGAATGGTTTTATGGCATATGAAAGAAGACACTGATGGGTGACACGGAGGTCTCTCCCCGGGCTTAACCATCCAATACTATAGGGCTTTGGATGAGGCTTCACAGATAGATTTAGACTTTTCACAACTTTAGCAGAGATCAAATTCTTTTGACTCCCACTATCAAGAATGAAATGTAAAGGCGTACCTTTTACCCATAGTTTGGAGTGGAACAATCTTTCCTTGTCATCTGGTCTTTCCCCACGATTCTGTGATGAAGCAACAATGGTGTCAGGCTCAGCATCTACAATTTCTTCTTCATCCTCTTCGACTGTGGGTTGTGTATGAGGCAGAGTAGTGGACGTCGAGTATTGTGACTCAGAAAGCAATGACTTGATGGCTCGACATTCTTCTTTGGAGTGAGTCCCAGTTTTGTGGTAATCACACCATTTTCCAGCCTTCCCTTTCTGGGATTTCTTATCCTGAGACTCCTTTTGCTTCCAATTTGGGCCTCGAGTTTGACCTTCCTTATCACTTTTCCATTTTGAGGGTTGACTCTTCGTATTCTTTCTGCCATTCTTCTGTTCAATCTTCACTGCAAATTTGTATGCCTCACCGAGGGTTTCCAAATTGAAGAGTTCCATTTCCCCCCGTATGTACCATTGTAGTCCACCATGATATTTGAGAGTCTTATGTTTTTCACTTTCTTGAATGCCCAACCTTGCAGACAAAGAATGGAAAGTGTCTGTGTAATCTTGAACAGATTGGTCCTTACCTTGGCGAAGTTGTTACCACTGTATGTAGAGATCATCATATGCTCCGATGGGATAGTATTCTTCTTTCACTGCTTCTACAAAATCATCCCAGGTAGGTTCTGCCTCAAGACCAATGTCATCTGTGCTGAACCTCTTTTTGCACACTTCCCACCAGTTTTTCACAGGCAATGTTGATTTCAAAAGAGCAAAAGTAATCTTTTCTCCATCGGTGAACTTATTTACAGAGAAGTAGGAAGACAGTTGATCTAACCAATTTTCTACTGCATCAGCATTGATTTTACCTTCAAATGTAGGAATATCAAAATTTACCTGGACCTTGAAGGGTGTTGGGGCACTGAAAGGTCGTTCCCTGGATGAGGAGCCAGGAAGTGGAGCCGCGGAGCTAGGATTTCCCATCGGAAGTGTTTGAAGAATTTGGGCAAATTGTTGCAGCATCTATGCTTGTTGCCGTTGGAGGGCCTCATTCACCATTTCCTTAAAAGGATCGGATGTCTCGGTGTCGTCCGCCATTTGAGGTCGTTTGGAGCGAATAGGTGGAAAATTTGGAAGCTCTGTTGTCTCCCACCCAAGCTTCTTATAGCCTGACCTCGTCCTCGGGATCATACACTCTCAAGACAAACCGCTCTGATACCACTGATCCAAAACTCAGAAGTCTTGGTTGATAAATATCACAATAACATAGAAATAACACAGTAACAATGAATTCTCTGAGAAGAGATGTAGTATTACTTAAATCCGCAATACAAATATATGCTTATCTCTGGGAAGAGATGTCTGTCTTTACATTTCTGGTTACCTCTTCTTTTATACACAATTTGAAGGCATGGGAAGGATGTGGAAGGTCACCAATCTCAAGGGAGATGAAGTGGTACGATTTCCAATATTTAAAACAATACATAATTCGAGGAATTACTATTTTTAGCAACTTACTATTTTTAGACAGCACTATTAAAATTGAAAATTGAGGCACTTCCGTTGGGTTTTCGGGGGTCAAACTTCATTGAGCAGAGCTCAATGCCATTTCACGATGTTCCCCTCGTTCTTAGCTTTCTAACGGTTCAAACGGCGAGTCAATTGGAGCTACGGTGCAAAAGTTATGGCTCCCGGAAGTTCCGTCATCAATTGGGGTGGAACTGTCACCCGAATTGTTGCCTAAATTGATGCCTGGATCATTCCTCCCTCCTTGAAAAGTAATGGTCCCCATTGCGTCAATGCTCCCCATCAAGTGTGGTAGTTGTTTCTTGATTTGATTCTCTGTGAGCCACTCACCTTGGTGGCTAAGCTGGCCCCTTTTGACCACTCGATAAAGCGGAATAGAACGTCCTCTGGTTGTCTTCATCCAGGTATCCACAATCTGATCCTCTTCCACTGGAGCAAAACTCTGTGGATCAAGTTCATCAATGTCAAGTTGTTCTTCTACAATTGAAGTGTCCAAGAGAGGTGGATGATATGGCTTGAGGAGCTCCACATTGAATATTGGGTGCAGACCAAGGTAGGCTGGGAGGTTCAACTCGAAAGCATTTTCTCCAACTCTTCTGGTGATGGTGTATGGACCATATCGCAGAGGCCAAATCTTTCTATGTGGGCCTGCAAGTCGTTCCTTCTGGAGTCGTAACCAGACCTTGTCACCCACAGCAAAATGGTGTGCAATCCTGTGTTTATCATGGCGTTGCTTGTACTTTTGATTCATCTTCTCCAAGATGTCATGAACTTGTTGCTGGAGGTGTTGCATTTGTTCAATAAACTTTGTAGCTTTTGCTGCCTCAGATCTTCCATGAGGTGTGTATTCCATGGTGGAAAATGGAACTGCTATATCAACTGGTGCCATGGGTTGGAACCCAAAACATACTTGGAATGGACTGTGCTTGGTCGAGCTGTGCAGTGCCCGATTGTATCCATGTTGTATGAAAAGAAGTCCCTCATCCCATGTGCGTGGATGTTTAGAGTGGTACATCCGAATCATGTGAACAATCAAGCGGTTTACCACCTCTATTTGACCATCAGTTTGTGGATGGAAGGCTGTGGACTTCATCAGCTTAGTATCCATCATCTTCCATAGAGTGGACCAGAAGATGCTCAAGAACCTGCTATCTCGATCTGAGACAATGGATTTGGGAAGACCAAAATGGAGCCATACATGACTAAAATATAGTTGAGCAGTTTCCTTAGCAGATACATTTTTTTTACAAGCAATCATGATAGCCATTTTTGAAAAACGATCAACTACCACAAAAATACAGTCCTTACCATGTTTTGAAGTGGGCAAACCTGATAGAAAGTCCATTGAGACAGATTCCCAAGGCCTGGTTGGTTCCGGCAATGGCATGTACAATCCTTGCTTCTTATTAGTCGGTTTGGCTATCGCACATGGGGTGCAAGATTTGAGATATCTTTCCACATCCTTTCGCATATGGGGCCAGTAGAAGTGTTTTTGAAGAACTGCCAATGTTTTCTCAACACCAAAGTGTCCAGCTGTCCTACTGAAGTGTGCTTCCCATATCATCTTTTGTTGCTCTGCAACTGGAACACAGATGTGTCCCATATGACAGAGGACATTATCTTGCAAATAGAAATTAGAAACATGTGTACCTTTTTGAAGTGCTTGATATGTAGCAGCAAAGGTAGGATCTGCTTCATACAGGGTACCCCAAGTGGCAGTCTCATGTCCGCACAGATCCAAAACTGTTGTGAGTGCAGTAATTGGTGGGCGGCTCAGACAATCTGCAGCTGTATTTGAGCTCCCCTTTTTGTGTTTGATTATCAGGTGAAATTGCTGAAGATATGTGGCCCACTTCTGATGCCTCTCATTTCAGAGCTTGCTTTGTGTCTGGATGAATTCCAATGGTCTGTGGTCAGTGTGGATGACCGTTTCTTTCCCCAAGATGTAGTGTTTCCATTATTTGCAAGCTTGCATAATGGCATAGAGCTCCTTATCATATGTTGGATATTTCTTGACTGTATCAGTGAAAGTTTCACTGTGATATGCAACAGGATGGCCATGTTGCATGATGACAGCTCCCATGGCATATTCAGATGCATCTGTCATCAACTCAAAAGGTTGATGCAAATCTGGCAAGGCAAGAACAGGGGCTGAGCAGAGTCTGTTCTTCAAATTTTCAAATGCCTTTTGCTGTATTTCACCCCATTGAAATGTAGCTTTTGCTCCTCCTTTAGTCACTTGGGTTAGTGACCAAGCAATATGTGAAAATCCAAGAACAAACCTGCGGTAGAAATTTGCAAGACCCAAAAAGCTACGAAGCTCTGTGAGGGTCCTTGGTGTCGGCCATTCTCGAATAACCTGAATCTTTTCTGGATCAACATGGACCCCTTCTGCATTCACAACATACCCGAGGTACTGAATTGTTGTCATCCCGAATGTGCATTTGTCAAGATTTGCATACAACTTGTGCTCCCGAAGAGTTTGAAGCACCTTACGAACATGTTGCAAATGTTCTTCCCATGTTCTACTATAGATGAGTATGTCATCTAAGTAGACAACCACAAAAGAGTTGGTGAAGGGTCGTAGGATGTCATCCATCATCCTCATGAAGGTTGCAGGTGCATTAGTTAAGCCAAAAGGCATAACCAACCATTCAAAGAGCCCCTCCTTAGATTTGAATGCAGTCTTCCAGACATCAGTGGGATCGATGGGAATTTGGTGATAACCAGATTTGAGATCAATTTTGGTGAAGAACTTCGCACCATGGAGCTGGTCCAGCAGATCATCAATCCTGGGGAGAGGATAGCGATTCTTCACAGAGATTTAATTCAGGGCTCGATAGTCAATACAAAGCCTCCATGTTCCATCTTTCTTTGGTGCCAAGACAATTGGGCTACCACAAGGTGAAGAGCTTGGCCTGATGTGACCCTTTTGGATCAATTCTTGAATCTGTCTTTTTATCTCATCATTCTCCAAAACTGATCTGCGATACACAGGACTGTTAGGCAAAGGTGATCCTGGGATCAAATCGATAGAATGTTTTACCTGACAATGTAGTGGAACTCCTGTGGGTGACTTGAATAAGTCATCATATTCTTCTGTGATGTGTCCTATCTGCTTCTGTTGTTGTGTTGATTGCGTAGTCAGGACTGCAACCTCGGCCTTCGTGGATTTCTGTGGCTTGACCACCATGAGGACAAATTGCTTTGTTTTCTCCACCAATCTCTTACATTGCTTTGCACTGATCAGGGAGACAGATGTGGGAGGTGGTACCTCTGGTACCCTATAGCGCCATTTTCCAAGGGTGAGGGTAATCCTTCGGGTTCGTGATTCATAGATGCCATGTCGCTCATACATGAATGGCTGACCAAGGAGTACATCACAAACATCCAGATTGACTACATCACACAAGACTTCATCTTGGAATGGTTTTATGGCATATGAAAGAAGACACTGATGGGTGACACGGAGGTCTCTCCCCGGGCTTAACCATCCAATACTATAGGGCTTTGGATGAGGCTTCACAGATAGATTTAGACTTTTCACAACTTTAGCAGAGATCAAATTCTTTTGACTCCCACTATCAAGAATGAAATGTAAAGGCGTACCTTTTACCCATAGTTTGGAGTGGAACAATCTTTCCTTGTCATCTGGTCTTTCCCCACGATTCTGTGATGAAGCAACAATGGTGTCAGGCTCAGCATCTACAATTTCTTCTTCATCCTCTTCGACTGTGGGTTGTGTATGAGGCAGAGTAGTGGACGTCGAGTATTGTGACTCAGAAAGCAATGACTTGATGGCTCGACATTCTTCTTTGGAGTGAGTCCCAGTTTTGTGGTAATCACACCATTTTCCAGCCTTCCCTTTCTGGGATTTCTTATCCTGAGACTCCTTTTGCTTCCAATTTGGGCCTCGAGTTTGACCTTCCTTATCACTTTTCCATTTTGAGGGTTGACTCTTCGTATTCTTTCTGCCATTCTTCTGTTCAATCTTCACTGCAAATTTGTATGCCTCACCGAGGGTTTCCAAATTGAAGAGTTCCATTTCCCCCCGTATGTACCATTGTAGTCCACCATGATATTTGAGAGTCTTATGTTTTTCACTTTCTTGAATGCCCAACCTTGCAGACAAAGAATGGAAAGTGTCTGTGTAATCTTGAACAGATTGGTCCTTACCTTGGCGAAGTTGTTACCACTGTATGTAGAGATCATCATATGCTCCGATGGGATAGTATTCTTCTTTCACTGCTTCTACAAAATCATCCCAGGTAGGTTCTGCCTCAAGACCAATGTCATCTGTGCTGAACCTCTTTTTGCACACTTCCCACCAGTTTTTCACAGGCAATGTTGATTTCAAAAGAGCAAAAGTAATCTTTTCTCCATCGGTGAACTTATTTACAGAGAAGTAGGAAGACAGTTGATCTAACCAATTTTCTACTGCATCAGCATTGATTTTACCTTCAAATGTAGGAATATCAAAATTTACCTGGACCTTGAAGGGTGTTGGGGCACTGAAAGGTCGTTCCCTGGATGAGGAGCCAGGAAGTGGAGCCGCGGAGCTAGGATTTCCCATCGGAAGTGTTTGAAGAATTTGGGCAAATTGTTGCAGCATCTATGCTTGTTGCCGTTGGAGGGCCTCATTCACCATTTCCTTAAAAGGATCGGATGTCTCGGTGTCGTCCGCCATTTGAGGTCGTTTGGAGCGAATAGGTGGAAAATTTGGAAGCTCTGTTGTCTCCCACCCAAGCTTCTTATAGCCTGACCTCGTCCTCGGGATCATACACTCTCAAGACAAACCGCTCTGATACCACTGATCCAAAACTCAGAAGTCTTGGTTGATAAATATCACAATAACATAGAAATAACACAGTAACAATGAATTCTCTGAGAAGAGATGTAGTATTACTTAAATCCGCAATACAAATATATGCTTATCTCTGGGAAGAGATGTCTGTCTTTACATTTCTGGTTACCTCTTCTTTTATACACAATTTGAAGGCATGGGAAGGATGTGGAAGGTCACCAATCTCAAGGGAGATGAAGTGGTACGATTTCCAATATTTAAAACAATACATAATTCGAGGAATTACTATTTTTAGCAACTTACTATTTTTAGACAGCACTATTAAAATTGAAAATTGAGGCACTTCCGTTGGGTTTTCGGGGGTCAAACTTCATTGAGCAGAGCTCAATGCCATTTCACGATGTTCCCCTCGTTCTTAGCTTTCTAACGGTTCAAACGGCGAGTCAATTGGAGCTACGGTGCAAAAGTTATGGCTCCCGGAAGTTCCGTCATCAATTGGGGTGGAACTGTCACCCGAATTGTTGCCTAAATTGATGCCTGGATCATTCCTCCCTCCTTGAAAAGTAATGGTCCCCATTGCGTCAATGCTCCCCATCAAGTGTGGTAGTTGTTTCTTGATTTGATTCTCTGTGAGCCACTCACCTTGGTGGCTAAGCTGGCCCCTTTTGACCACTCGATAAAGCGGAATAGAACGTCCTCTGGTTGTCTTCATCCAGGTATCCACAATCTGATCCTCTTCCACTGGAGCAAAACTCTGTGGATCAAGTTCATCAATGTCAAGTTGTTCTTCTACAATTGAAGTGTCCAAGAGAGGTGGATGATATGGCTTGAGGAGCTCCACATTGAATATTGGGTGCAGACCAAGGTAGGCTGGGAGGTTCAACTCGAAAGCATTTTCTCCAACTCTTCTGGTGATGGTGTATGGACCATATCGCAGAGGCCAAATCTTTCTATGTGGGCCTGCAAGTCGTTCCTTCTGGAGTCGTAACCAGACCTTGTCACCCACAGCAAAATGGTGTGCAATCCTGTGTTTATCATGGCGTTGCTTGTACTTTTGATTCATCTTCTCCAAGATGTCATGAACTTGTTGCTGGAGGTGTTGCATTTGTTCAATAAACTTTGTAGCTTTTGCTGCCTCAGATCTTCCATGAGGTGTGTATTCCATGGTGGAAAATGGAACTGCTATATCAACTGGTGCCATGGGTTGGAACCCAAAACATACTTGGAATGGACTGTGCTTGGTCGAGCTGTGCAGTGCCCGATTGTATCCATGTTGTATGAAAAGAAGTCCCTCATCCCATGTGCGTGGATGTTTAGAGTGGTACATCCGAATCATGTGAACAATCAAGCGGTTTACCACCTCTATTTGACCATCAGTTTGTGGATGGAAGGCTGTGGACTTCATCAGCTTAGTATCCATCATCTTCCATAGAGTGGACCAGAAGATGCTCAAGAACCTGCTATCTCGATCTGAGACAATGGATTTGGGAAGACCAAAATGGAGCCATACATGACTAAAATATAGTTGAGCAGTTTCCTTAGCAGATACATTTTTTTTACAAGCAATCATGATAGCCATTTTTGAAAAACGATCAACTACCACAAAAATACAGTCCTTACCATGTTTTGAAGTGGGCAAACCTGATAGAAAGTCCATTGAGACAGATTCCCAAGGCCTGGTTGGTTCCGGCAATGGCATGTACAATCCTTGCTTCTTATTAGTCGGTTTGGCTATCGCACATGGGGTGCAAGATTTGAGATATCTTTCCACATCCTTTCGCATATGGGGCCAGTAGAAGTGTTTTTGAAGAACTGCCAATGTTTTCTCAACACCAAAGTGTCCAGCTGTCCTACTGAAGTGTGCTTCCCATATCATCTTTTGTTGCTCTGCAACTGGAACACAGATGTGTCCCATATGACAGAGGACATTATCTTGCAAATAGAAATTAGAAACATGTGTACCTTTTTGAAGTGCTTGATATGTAGCAGCAAAGGTAGGATCTGCTTCATACAGGGTACCCCAAGTGGCAGTCTCATGTCCGCACAGATCCAAAACTGTTGTGAGTGCAGTAATTGGTGGGCGGCTCAGACAATCTGCAGCTGTATTTGAGCTCCCCTTTTTGTGTTTGATTATCAGGTGAAATTGCTGAAGATATGTGGCCCACTTCTGATGCCTCTCATTTCAGAGCTTGCTTTGTGTCTGGATGAATTCCAATGGTCTGTGGTCAGTGTGGATGACCGTTTCTTTCCCCAAGATGTAGTGTTTCCATTATTTGCAAGCTTGCATAATGGCATAGAGCTCCTTATCATATGTTGGATATTTCTTGACTGTATCAGTGAAAGTTTCACTGTGATATGCAACAGGATGGCCATGTTGCATGATGACAGCTCCCATGGCATATTCAGATGCATCTGTCATCAACTCAAAAGGTTGATGCAAATCTGGCAAGGCAAGAACAGGGGCTGAGCAGAGTCTGTTCTTCAAATTTTCAAATGCCTTTTGCTGTATTTCACCCCATTGAAATGTAGCTTTTGCTCCTCCTTTAGTCACTTGGGTTAGTGACCAAGCAATATGTGAAAATCCAAGAACAAACCTGCGGTAGAAATTTGCAAGACCCAAAAAGCTACGAAGCTCTGTGAGGGTCCTTGGTGTCGGCCATTCTCGAATAACCTGAATCTTTTCTGGATCAACATGGACCCCTTCTGCATTCACAACATACCCGAGGTACTGAATTGTTGTCATCCCGAATGTGCATTTGTCAAGATTTGCATACAACTTGTGCTCCCGAAGAGTTTGAAGCACCTTACGAACATGTTGCAAATGTTCTTCCCATGTTCTACTATAGATGAGTATGTCATCTAAGTAGACAACCACAAAAGAGTTGGTGAAGGGTCGTAGGATGTCATCCATCATCCTCATGAAGGTTGCAGGTGCATTAGTTAAGCCAAAAGGCATAACCAACCATTCAAAGAGCCCCTCCTTAGATTTGAATGCAGTCTTCCAGACATCAGTGGGATCGATGGGAATTTGGTGATAACCAGATTTGAGATCAATTTTGGTGAAGAACTTCGCACCATGGAGCTGGTCCAGCAGATCATCAATCCTGGGGAGAGGATAGCGATTCTTCACAGAGATTTAATTCAGGGCTCGATAGTCAATACAAAGCCTCCATGTTCCATCTTTCTTTGGTGCCAAGACAATTGGGCTACCACAAGGTGAAGAGCTTGGCCTGATGTGACCCTTTTGGATCAATTCTTGAATCTGTCTTTTTATCTCATCATTCTCCAAAACTGATCTGCGATACACAGGACTGTTAGGCAAAGGTGATCCTGGGATCAAATCGATAGAATGTTTTACCTGACAATGTAGTGGAACTCCTGTGGGTGACTTGAATAAGTCATCATATTCTTCTGTGATGTGTCCTATCTGCTTCTGTTGTTGTGTTGATTGCGTAGTCAGGACTGCAACCTCGGCCTTCGTGGATTTCTGTGGCTTGACCACCATGAGGACAAATTGCTTTGTTTTCTCCACCAATCTCTTACATTGCTTTGCACTGATCAGGGAGACAGATGTGGGAGGTGGTACCTCTGGTACCCTATAGCGCCATTTTCCAAGGGTGAGGGTAATCCTTCGGGTTCGTGATTCATAGATGCCATGTCGCTCATACATGAATGGCTGACCAAGGAGTACATCACAAACATCCAGATTGACTACATCACACAAGACTTCATCTTGGAATGGTTTTATGGCATATGAAAGAAGACACTGATGGGTGACACGGAGGTCTCTCCCCGGGCTTAACCATCCAATACTATAGGGCTTTGGATGAGGCTTCACAGATAGATTTAGACTTTTCACAACTTTAGCAGAGATCAAATTCTTTTGACTCCCACTATCAAGAATGAAATGTAAAGGCGTACCTTTTACCCATAGTTTGGAGTGGAACAATCTTTCCTTGTCATCTGGTCTTTCCCCACGATTCTGTGATGAAGCAACAATGGTGTCAGGCTCAGCATCTACAATTTCTTCTTCATCCTCTTCGACTGTGGGTTGTGTATGAGGCAGAGTAGTGGACGTCGAGTATTGTGACTCAGAAAGCAATGACTTGATGGCTCGACATTCTTCTTTGGAGTGAGTCCCAGTTTTGTGGTAATCACACCATTTTCCAGCCTTCCCTTTCTGGGATTTCTTATCCTGAGACTCCTTTTGCTTCCAATTTGGGCCTCGAGTTTGACCTTCCTTATCACTTTTCCATTTTGAGGGTTGACTCTTCGTATTCTTTCTGCCATTCTTCTGTTCAATCTTCACTGCAAATTTGTATGCCTCACCGAGGGTTTCCAAATTGAAGAGTTCCATTTCCCCCCGTATGTACCATTGTAGTCCACCATGATATTTGAGAGTCTTATGTTTTTCACTTTCTTGAATGCCCAACCTTGCAGACAAAGAATGGAAAGTGTCTGTGTAATCTTGAACAGATTGGTCCTTACCTTGGCGAAGTTGTTACCACTGTATGTAGAGATCATCATATGCTCCGATGGGATAGTATTCTTCTTTCACTGCTTCTACAAAATCATCCCAGGTAGGTTCTGCCTCAAGACCAATGTCATCTGTGCTGAACCTCTTTTTGCACACTTCCCACCAGTTTTTCACAGGCAATGTTGATTTCAAAAGAGCAAAAGTAATCTTTTCTCCATCGGTGAACTTATTTACAGAGAAGTAGGAAGACAGTTGATCTAACCAATTTTCTACTGCATCAGCATTGATTTTACCTTCAAATGTAGGAATATCAAAATTTACCTGGACCTTGAAGGGTGTTGGGGCACTGAAAGGTCGTTCCCTGGATGAGGAGCCAGGAAGTGGAGCCGCGGAGCTAGGATTTCCCATCGGAAGTGTTTGAAGAATTTGGGCAAATTGTTGCAGCATCTATGCTTGTTGCCGTTGGAGGGCCTCATTCACCATTTCCTTAAAAGGATCGGATGTCTCGGTGTCGTCCGCCATTTGAGGTCGTTTGGAGCGAATAGGTGGAAAATTTGGAAGCTCTGTTGTCTCCCACGCAAGCTTCTTATAGCCTGACCTCGTCCTCGGGATCATACACTCTCAAGACAAACCGCTCTGATACCACTGATCCAAAACTCAGAAGTCTTGGTTGATAAATATCACAATAACATAGAAATAACACAGTAACAATGAATTCTCTGAGAAGAGATGTAGTATTACTTAAATCCGCAATACAAATATATGCTTATCTCTGGGAAGAGATGTCTGTCTTTACATTTCTGGTTACCTCTTCTTTTATACACAATTTGAAGGCATGGGAAGGATGTGGAAGGTCACCAATCTCAAGGGAGATGAAGTGGTACGATTTCCAATATTTAAAACAATACATAATTCGAGGAATTACTATTTTTAGCAACTTACTATTTTTAGACAGCACTATTAAAATTGAAAATTGAGGCACTTCCATTGGGTTTTCGGGGGTCAAACTTCATTGAGCAGAGCTCTATGCCATTTCACGATGTTCCCCTCATTCTTAGCTTTCCAACGGTTCAAACGGCGAGTCAATTGGAGCTACGGTGCAAACGTTATGGCTCCCGGAAGTTCCGTCATCAATTGGGGTGGAACTGTCACCCGAATTGTTGCCTAAATTGATGCCTGGATCATGGAATAGGCACAATAGATGGGAGTTCTTTTTGGTTTATGGGAGGGGTGGGAGGACTGATTTGCAATTTTGAAGTAGGTGTAGGGATGTTCAATGTACTTACTTCTACAAAAACTACCAGATCCTTTGGCTAGAGAGGCAGAGTGGTTCCTTGCTTAGCAATTGAAATTGTTGGTTGAGGTTGTTCCTCTGTCTTTTCTTTATCATCTTGCTGGGCTGACTGGTTCTTGGACCCAGTGAACACTGTGCATGATCCCTTGGCTGCTTCACCTTTACTTCTAGGTTCATCCTGGTAACTTAGGAAACCAATGTGGGAGTCGCTAGCTAACTCTTCTTGCTCCTTCATGAAGATACAAGCATCATTTTCTTGATTAAACTCAAGTTGGAAAGAGAAATCATGCTCTGTTTCCAAATACCAAACTATTGAGTTGGTTGGAGGTGCTTTAATGGCAAGGTTCCTCTGAGGGGGAGGAAGATGATTTGGCTGCCCTTGATATGCCTAATCAGGGAATGTCCTCCTTGGTACATCTCTATATGGAGCAGATGACATTCCTTGTGCCATTTGTCTTCTGAGGGCTAGCACTTCATTTGCTAGCTTCTGCACCATTGGATTAGTGAAGTTTGCAGGTGAATATTTAGAAAATGAAGAGGATTTACCTTTATTTAGATCTTTCCTTATCTTTCTAGATAAGATAAGGTCATCTTCCACCTCAGTGGCCAAGTCTTGAGCAGCCTCAAGCTCTATGTGTCTAGCTCGTCTCAACATAAAACTCACTTCAGGCAGCTGTGAGTTGATGAAGAAACACATGAGATTCTGAGGTGTTGGCTGGGTGATCATGGGAATCCTGTGCCTCAGCTTGTTGAACCTAGTAATGAAGTCCCTCATAGGCTCATGGGGCTCCTTCATTTGTGTGAGCTGGGCCACAAGGGCATGTGCATCTTCTGTTGGTTTGAACCTTGCTTTGAACTTGGCTTTGATAGTGTCCCAACCAGTCACTGATCTAGTCTGCAGATCGTAAAACTAGTCTACAGTAGCACCTTGTAGTGTCTCCACAAACAACCTGACTGCTACATCTTCAAATTCCACCCCTATCACACCATAGGCTATGGTGAAGGCTGCAATGTGTTCATCAGGGTGGACTCTTCCATCACCAAAGAATTTGGGGAAATTCTTCCTTGAACTGAATGGTAGCTCATGTAGGGGTAGAGTTAGATTAAGTGGGCCAAAAGAGTCACCCCAAGGGCCTCAAACTACCATGATTTAATTATGAAAAATAGGGATAACACATCTAAGTGGAGTTGCTAGATTATATGACAAAAATAGAAAAGAAACTAGCCCTGCCACAGCGTAAAGCTTGAGGCTTCAAACTGTGCTTTCTTTCCTATCAGCTCTAGTTTGCAGACCAGATAATGTAATGGATATGGAGGATGGAGGGAGATAGTAAGGCTATAATGATAGTGGGTAAGGCTCATATGGGAGTCACCATACTTTATAATGGATAAGGGTAGGGACTGCTTGTTTAAATCCCCAGCGGAGTCACCGAAAATTGTTGGGTGAATATTTTGTCGGCCAGCTAACTAGTGACCAAAATAGTTCCTATCACCACAGCATAGGGAGATCAGTCAGCCAGATGTGCAGGTTTATTGCATCATTAGGGGACAAATCTCTCCTCTCATCAAGGGGAGGTTCCCTATAGATATGCTAGAGATACAGGAGGCTATATATATATATATATGTATATATATATATATGCAAAAAGTAAGACACAGGGGGTAGGATAAACCATCCATCTCGCTTCTTTCAGAGATGATGTTGACAAATAGAAGAGAAATACTGGGAGATGGGGAAGGTGCTTCTCTTCTTTTAGAAGCAACTTTCAGCCAAGAGCCAGATTCCTTCCTAAATAATAGAAATCTTGATGAAGCAATAGAAGGCACTTCTCTTCTTTCAAAAGTGCTTGTTCTTGCAAATAGTAGGACTCTTTTTGGTAACAAGTAACCAAAGGTGAAGAGTAACCAACAGCCTGAAATGTAGTGCAAAGTCTTCACCTCGACTGCCCAAAGAGCATATCACAAAGGATAATGGGGGCACAAAGTCTCCCCAAAATCCTCAACACAAAAAGGAAAGGAAAACACAGACTGAAATCAATTGTGAAAGCACAAAGTCTTCACATAGTTGGTTTCAGGACACTTCTTTATTACCTTTACTAATTATTCACACCAAATTAAATGAATAAGGACACCTTCAGATGACACAAGTCAGAACAGCACAAAGTCTAGAAAAACCTGCTTTCTTATTCAAATAACAAGGAAAATGAAATTACAACCTGAGCTCAAAGTCTCAGTCTTCTTCTTTCAAAATGTGTAGAGTTTTGTTCTTGTAAAAATGAGAAGTCTCTTTCTACAAATGAGAGATTACAATATATAGCACCCCAAGAAAGACGTGGGCACTTGTTTTTCATATGTCGGCCCATGCCATGCATTCAATGCCTTAAATGCATTTTCAGGTTTGTCAAAGGACTGCATTGAAAATAGGGCAGTTGTCTTAACTATTTTATCCCATATGTCTTCTCCTTAATATGGAATGTTTGGTCCATCCCCCCTAACGTCTGCATAGCTATTCATTCATCTTTACTTCGTGGATGAAAATAGGCCATGTCCTTGGTTTGGTGTGCTCAGAAGTCTACTCGACCCACTATTTCACCTACTGGAAATGACTCTTTCGATGATATTTCTGATCCTTTAGTCTCACTCCTCTCTTCACTACTTAAGTGCTTCTTTGCTCTTTATAGCCCTTCTTGCCTAAGTCTTCGGGGGGGGGGGGGGGTCCTTTCTACGTCTTTGACAAGTGGCAAGTTCTGCTATTATGAAACTCATTAGAAAATCATAGAAAATAGAGTGCATAACATGTTTTTCTTGAGCAACTCCAAAAGGGGAACACGGACACAAACACTTGTCACGTTCGCTACGCTTGTCTTTTTCCATCAGGTGCTTTTCCATGGGCTTTTCTCTTCAGTCAGGCTTTTCCAACTTTGTCTCTTCCTGCTGTAATTTGAGCTATCAGGCTATCTTTCCAGCCAGTCACTTGGTTCTTCCTTTGAGTTATGCACTTTATTTGAATTTCAACGGATATTCCCTTACCTTAAATTTGACGTCTGCGGGGATGTCATTGGTTGACTGTTGCTTGAACCATGTCTTTGAACCAAAATGTTGAACCAATCGGTCAAACCAAAAATGGTTCAAGCTAATGGTTCAATTGAATGAACCAAGCTGATGAACTAAGTATTGAACCAAAAGACGCTGAAACAAAGGGAATGAACCCCCCGAGTGAAATAAAGCATTGAACTGCTTGGTTGAACCAAGCCCGTTCCTTTGGTTGAACCCACTGTTGAACCACCTATTTGTTGCTTCTCTCTTTGACAGAGGTTGCCTTTGAACCTTTGAACCATGTTGAACCATTGAACTTTGAACTCGTTGAACCTGTTGGTTCAATGGTTCATTCTTCACTATTTGGCAAAGTCCTTTGTTCTTTTTGACCAAGAGCGTTGAACCAAACCTGGAAACCACTGAGTGCTGGAAACTTGTTCTTTTGACTAAACTTGCCTGCAGAAGCTTTTTTTACCTATTGAACCTGTGAATCCCCTTTACAGAAAAAGCTTTAAAATGAGGAATTTGAAAGCTCAGAACAAATTTTGAGAAGGGAAGAGAGAAATTTTGGTATGTAGGTTGTCCCAAAAATGAGTGGCATTTTTTAGGGACAACACTATATACTCAACCCAAAGTAAAAAAAAATAGAAATTGACATGAAACCCTAACGGCTAATGTTTGGAAGTATGAAGACCTAGTATGTAGATCTAAGGTTTGAAGCATTTGTATTCAAAATTTAAAATATATTAAATTTAGGCAACCCTAATAGAAGATAGATATGGATCAGTTAATATGTGCAAAAAATCATGAAATTTTTTATTTTTATAAACCTTAATTTTTTGTATAAAAATGGAGAAGTCAAACCCTAGTTGGAACTAGGGTTAAGAAATATTCTAAGTAAGTCATGTTCACTAAATGATTTAGCTTTTTAAGAAATTACTTGTGTAAAACATTGACTATTAAAGGGATGAGTAAAGAGATTAAATACAAATATATATTAAAAATAGTTAATTTAATTAATTTATCTAAAATAATGTTTAAGGAGAATATTAACTTATTTAAAGTAATATGAGTGTGCCTAAATGGTGATAATGCTGAAATATTCTAGGAATATATCCTAAAGCCCTTTTATTCATATTCTAGATTTTTTATTGCCTTAGGATAGTAGTGTAGTCAACTAGACACTAGCACATGACACTATTGTCAAAGGCACCATGTTAATGGCCTTTTGTGGACATGGCTCTTGAGACTCCTAAGAATGCTACAAGAAACCTTATGTATTATGTATATTTTATTGATAGCTCTCGATCATTATTTGGTATTACTATTTGGGTGATTTCCCTTCAAAACCCTAATGAATGCCTACACGCATTAAATAATAATGTAATCAAATGTAAAAGGAAAGGTAAAGTGGTGTTAGAAGAGGTTCCTAAAGAATCAGAACATGCTAATGATATGGATAGTTATGATATAATTCATATGCATATAATAGTTTATTATATAAAGATAGGGATTTAGATGACAGAAACATAGGAATCATCAATTATCCTGTATTATTAAGGAATTAAGAACAACTAGTATTGTATAGATTGAAATAATGCATATAGAATAGTTTAGATAGAAAGTAACCAAAACATTACATATGAGAATGCATGTAAAGAACATAATAAGAAATCACATAGGTAACCATAACTATATTATCTCTATTGATCTCTTATAAAAAATGGAACCCTCTTTTATAAATAAAAGAATATATAGACATTTCCAATCTATGACTATTCATCTTCTTCTCATACTTGGTGCCAAAAGTAAAGTCTCTTCATATTTTAGCATATTACAAGTCATGAAGATAAGATAAAATAGACTATACAATACAAAATGAGTGAATAATGCATGAATATGGAACAAATATCCTACACAACTTTATAGTCCATGTTCTTATACCAACACTTTCATAGACTTAAAAGGTTGTCTCATCCGAAGATAATGTCATAGGATCTCCAAGAATGCATAAGTGATTAGAGGTTGAAAGAAATGGTTGGACTAGTAAGATTCATAGTAATCACTCAAGGTGTCATTTCTAGTTTTAACCTCTTGTACACTATTTAGCTTAACTAAGTAGCATACCAACCTACCACCCTTTGTGTGTTTTCAATAGGCTGGGATAACCAAGTAGCCACCCTATATGGGTTTTCAACCAACCTAGCCCTATTTCTTACTAAGTCATCCCTAATACAAAATGTTATATAAAATTCTAAAAATTTATACTCTACAAACTACTTAACTTGATGATGGTGGCATGGATGCAGACAAAGTTTGACCAAAAGAGTCCTTGGATTGGGACCGAGAAGCCTTAAACCATGTAATTATCTATTGTATCTATGAAGGTGGCCTATACATAGGTGTATTGACAATATGGGCAACTACACTAGTGAAAGGAGTCAAATCCATTTTTTACGCATTCTAGTCTAGCATCAATTCTCATATCAGTTGTAGTTGGGTGCATAACACATCATGGTATCCAATGATCTACTTGAGGTCTACATCATAAATTATTCTCAAGGTTACCTTAGTATTCATAACCCTTGTTGAAATCTCTCCACTCAGCTACTTCATCTTATATGTATGTCTCTGAGCTTGGAGATTGATAAAGGAATTGCACATTAGCAAACTTTGTGAATTGAAAAGGTTGTCTCATACATTATCCCTAACATTTAGTGATTTTTGGAGTGATCCATCCTTCTCCTCCATATTTTTAGTGTGATTGGACATGGTTGCTTTGGTGGTGGTGGCCTTTAGAAATTTTATGCTAGAACTGGCTAAGATGTTATCTAATTATCACTTCCAATCTAACAAGCTACATGCAACCTATTGATCTTGAAGTGTGGAATCATCAATCATTCCTTGGTATTTTTATAGAAAAGTGATGAGAGTGGCATCCTCAACATTTATATCTTAGCCCAATGTTCCCACTATAAAGAGTTTATATGATTCAAACCAGTCCTTTGTTGACTTAGAGACAAGTGTCTTGAGTCTCCATTGGTCTTGAGTAACCAGCTTAGGATAAGTGTTTTGGATAAGATTTACAAATTCATGTAGTCAAGCCTTAAAATCAATGTTCTTAGCCTTGGATTGATCAACTTCCTACTCTAGAGAGGTGGCCTTCTATGCAATAGACTCTTGAAATATTGTAACACCCTCTAACTATTCTTCAATAGTAATATGGAAACATCTAATGATGTTTCTTTCTAGAGTGTGAATGTTTCCAATGTTTTCATGGTAGATGAATGATTAGGTCATGACATGGTCACAATTGGAAGTGAGAAAGTGGTGTGTTGAACACCCACAATTGGAACATCTCATAGCTGGACTCCTCCCAAAGGCAAAGTTAGTTGCTACTCACTTATTGTAGATGTAGATGTATCTTCTTCTTGCCATGGCTACTCTGATCCACCTAATTCTTGTATAGGGACTTCTTGTTGTTATATCATAGCATCTTCTACAATCTTTAGTTGCTATGAAACATCTTCATCCTATTTTATCTTGGCTTCTTTTATTGATTTCTTATTGAGCTCTTCCTCTATATCTTTTTTTCTCCTTTTCTTCCTCTTACAACTTCTACACATGCTCTTCTTCTTTTTTCTATTCCTCAAGTGTAATAGCCTTGTCTTGTTTAGCCTTTTCTTAAGCATGTGTTACTAGATCAACCTATGCCTTGGTTTTACTTGTTATTCCTATGCTTGAGCCTATTGTTTCTGTAAGACTTCATCTTTTTGTTATTTATTATTTTTTACAACTTCATCAGCTTTGTTTTATGTGAAAATGGCATCCTTCAGAGCCTTATTTGCCTATATTATTGTTTCTTATTGTTGTTTATCTTATTCTACCTTGGCCTTGGTAGTGAGTGTAACCTCTTTATTCCTCTACTCTTCATCCATCTTTTTCTAGTGCACCTCATGTGCCTACTTTACTTCATCATAGCTTTGTGTTCCTTCTTTTCCTCCTCAATATCCTTTTTTCATTCATTCTCTATATCTTGGGCCTTGTGTGTGGCCTTAGCTTCTTCAACTTGATGATGTGCATGTTGAGATTGCTATTGTTGGCCCTACTCCTAATGTTTTTTTCTTAATGAACTCAACATTCAGCTACATGAGTTTCTTCCTCCCATGAAGGATATTGTTTTTTAGCTATAGGTTAATCTCATATGAGTTCTTTAATCTCTAAGGCTTGTTTTGAAGGTGGTGAATCACTTAGCTAGACCATAAATATAGATACATATGCTTTCTTATACTTAAAGTAACCATTTTGTATTTGGGTGGTAGTGAATTTGAAGAAGGAAAATAATACACTTCTTGCACTATAGATGTCATACAAAATGTGTTTTGTTATAGGGTAGGAGAAACCCTAGCCTCTCATTGAGTTCTAAGTCTATGCACCAAAGGCTCCTATGAAATTTTTGGTAGTGGTGCAAAGACATCAATGGTTTCAAAAGTGGTAGAAGGTTATTTGTGAAAGAGTTAGGCCATTTTATAAATTTATTTATCCTCTTCGTGTATTTTTTTGACAATAATGGATGTACAACATGGTGCTAGTTTCAGCCAAAGACCTGGAGTGACCTTATGTACTTGAATCATGCACACTACCTTATAGAATAATAACTCCTCTTCCTTCTCATAAAATTTTCCTACCATATCTATGACCATCACTTGGTATACCTCTTGCTCATCCATTCCCATATAAGGTAGGTCATTAGAGCTTAGGATTTGGGCACCTTAGGTTCATCCAACCAAGTTGTAGTACTCCTCATCTTGCACTTTAATAGAGTTAATGTTTTTTTTTTGTAGAGAGATTATGCTTTCCTTTCTACTATTATGAGGTTATGGATTCTAATTGTTATTTCACTTAAGGGATTGTTGCACCAGGTGGTATATCTTAGAGCAGTGTTATATGGTTGGCTACATATGTTTTTTGCTTGGTGACTTTGGCCTACACCATGATCATGATAAAAAAATATGGTAAGATTAAAAATAGTGACCTAGGAATCTCATGAATGTGATTGAAAACACCTTTTGGGAGAAAAGTGACAATAACATGTTGTTCTAGGTACTACATGACATGCGATAACACTTTTGGATGTGTAGCAATCAACTCTAAACACTCCCCCCACCATGTCTTGAATTTTAAATAATGAGATAGGGAACCATGCTCAAGTTTCCAAATCAAAATTTGAAATTATTGTATTGGCCAGTAGTCAGTGTCTAGGTTCACATCTCCTTTAGGGGACTTTCATTAGGTGAAATAGAGTAGAAAGATGAGAAATTAGTACTAGAAGGTCTACTTGGAATTAGTGTGACACTTGTTGATATTTGTAAGCATATCATTGACAAAATATTATGTCCAATTAAACTTCTCATTATTGTGGAACATACGATGTGCAATGTCAACAACTATTTTGGGAATTTGATTCACAAACTTGGTGGTCTACTAGAATATTTATTTGATGCACTTGACCAAGATGTACATTGGTTCATCTTGGATTTATTCAATTCAAATTCATGTAGACCCTTGAACATATAATTCTCTAACCTCCTAGAGTATAAGAGGTATCCTATTCTTGTAAGGATCAAAGAATCAACCCATGTAGACATGCCCATAGCTTAGGCCATTGATTTAGTGTTGATGACTATAGTGGTGTCAGGGCCAATATATATGTTAACATTATTGTAGTAGCCAATCAATATTTTCACAATCTCCCCCATATCATTGAAATTAGGCATCTAAATTAAGATATCGACATCTGTATTCTGGAATCTATGTGGGGATGTAAGAGCAAGTGGTTACATAATATCTATGGTATCTGGTGAAAAGATTTTTTTCTATGCTACTTAGAGGTAATAAAATGGCTTAGAATCAGTATTTTTATTTTATAAAAGCACAATATTGATGCCCATTTTTTTTTAAATTTTTGAGCATCTATCAATTTTTTAATGATATACAAATGATCCATGCTTGTGGAATATTGGAAATGATAAATTTTTTACTTTTTATGCAATATAAATTGGCTTTACTCTGAAATGTTAGCTCATAAAATATTTTCAAAAATGAAATGTAGACTTGGTTTGTAACCTTGTGCCTTTATAAATTTCATGCCTATTGTTTTTCACATAAATATCGCACAGAGTTGTCCCATTGATATCAATGTGAATGCTAATGTGGAAAATCTTATTTGATCTAGAAATTAAGATAGTTAGTTATTAGCACATGCATTGAGATACACCATTATATTTTTTTTTGTCCATACTAAAGTACAAATGGATGATGTTAACCAACCACCAATTTGGTGAATATTAAATCAATCAAACCTTATCTCTAGCATTAACTATGTGGGGGTGACTATTATATGGGTGATATCTTGGCTGATGTGACTTAACTATATATTTACTAGACTTAATTACTTATTTTTGATACTACTAACATTAATAATAGTGCACCTAAATTATTTTATGCACAGGTAGTACATCCTATACTTATGATCATGGTTCCAAAATCTAATGAAGATATCATTTACAAACACACACATACACATACATAAAAATAAACACATAAGAAAACATATAGAAATAGGAAATCATAATCTACTCAATGCTAATTAGCATCCACTCCTTTGGGAAAAAGAGATCAATTAAGACTATTGGTGATAGGGTTTAATTCTAAATCCATTCACCTACCTTGTAAAAATGGTTCCCTATAGATCTATTGAAATAATGGTTCCCTGTTATGATATTTTGTGTATAACATACAAGCCTTTCCACCTGATCTATATTTGACCTGAGAATGATCTGAAGTGACTATCATATAACAAAACTAGCTAATCTTTGTGAAATTCCTTATGGTGTAGGTTCTTATTATGCCATATTTTCTAGTTTTTCTTATGAAATTTATACATCTAAGATGTTATGCATTAATACTCATCCATCTTATTCAGTTTTAAAAACTTATTTTTGAGAGACTCATGATCCCCTAGTATCATAACCATTACAATGTGGAATAGGTACCAATTATTCCATCGACATTACTACAATCCCATAATACAACTGAAATGGAGTAAAATCTTTATCCCTATTATAATGCATTTGATAGACCTAAGGAGTTATAGGAATGTGATCTTTCAAATCATCCCTCTTGACATCATATATGTTTTTCAACATCTTGCCTAATACTTTATTATAATCCTTAGCTTAGACATTAGATTTTAGATGTTACATAGTACTTTTATTATGGGAAATCATGAATTATTTAGTAAGAGCTTTGATAACATTATTTAGGAAGTGTGTCCCTCAATCATTGATGAGTTTGATGTGGCATCCAAACCTTGTGATGATATTCTCGTAAAGGAACTTTAATACATCCTTCACCTCAATATTGGGTGTCATAGTAGATTCAACCCATTTGGTAAATTAATCTATCATAGTGATAATATATTATGATTTAATTTGTTTACTTAGAGGATTGATTGGTCCTATAAAATCAATGCCCAACTATTCAAAAGGTTATTCGACTAACAATGATTGTAAAGGAATTTCATACTTATGGTATGTTTTACGCATTCATGGACATACATCATAATGTTTCACTACTCTATGTATATCTTGAAAAAGTTTTAGCCACTAGAACCCACTCTGTAATAGTTTTTGTGTAGTATTTTCTCCAAAAAAATGACCTCTTGTTATTCCTTGGTATGTTTCTTGTTATAAATGTGGGCATTCATGTTATAGAACTACCCTGCACAATACTTCATCCTTTTATAAATGATATAAGATCTCACTTATAATAATATATGGCAAATCTTTGGTGATAAACTATTTATTATCTCTTTCTTGGTAGTGCATAGGTAATACCCCTTATTCTAGGAAATTAACAATTGCCATAAAATTCTTAGGTATCATAGAAATTGAAATAGATGAACAAGAGAATATTCCTGTACTTATTTTGGTTGTTTTCCATTCATGAGATGACTAAGATGATCTGGTCCAACATTTTATCTACTTGCATTGACATTGATGAAAAATTAAAATTCTTGAAAAATCATCAACTATATTGAAATGCATCCTCTAAACATAGGCTTATTGACTAGGTAGTGTAGATCTTGATGATCTATGAAAACTTAAAATCGTGTCACAGAAGATAATGTCAGAATTTTTGTAGTGTGAAGACTATATCTATTGCTTCCTATTCAATTTTCATGTAATTCTTTTCTACATTAGAAAACTTTTAGTTTCAAAAATTTATGGGGTGGTCAGTCAACGATCTCTTAGATGTGAAAGAAAAACATCAACTGTAATACTAGAAGCATCAACATGTACATGAAAGTGATTAATCCAATCTATAAATATGAGAATAGGTGTAATGACTAGTTGATGCTTTAGTTTTATGAAAGGTACTTGACAATTTATAGTCCAGACAAACTTTATACCTTTGTATAACAAACACTCCAATGGGGATGAATTGGTTGTATATCCATTTATAAAATTATGATAGTACCCTGTGTGGCCCAAAAAGGATTATACTTTTATGGAGCTTACTAGAGGATGCATACTAAAAATGACTATAATTTTTTCCTAGTTGACTAAAATCCCTCCACTACACACCACATGACCTAGCAGGACATTAAAAGGTGTAAAAAATAAACATTTTTTTAAAATTTAGGGCAATACACAAAGCTCAACAGTGTTCAAGCATGAGGTAAAGATTGGATAAGTATTCTTTAAACCAAGAGAAGACTACCAAATCATCTAAATATACTTCTAGGTGATATAACTATGACTATAAAATAGATTGTTCTTCCATCTTATCAACTTATATCTTTGTAATGTTTTAGTTAGATCACAAGTTGCATTCTTTCGTGTAGTAAACTCAGTTGTGGTGCTTAAATCTTCTACACACCCATGGCATAAGAAATGTTTGATTTTTATTAGTGCATTACGAACTAGAAGATTCTCATCTTCAAAAACAAAAGTTTGTATGAAGTTTCTCTACACTTGCACTCAATGTTTTATCTATGTCTTGCATTCTTGATGCATATACCAAGATGATGGTGAAGGGGTAAGTGTATAAATAAAGATATGAACCTAGTACTTAGGTACCACACATTATTCAATCCAAACCTTAACACATTTTTGGGTATGGATTTTTAGGTATTCACCTTCTTAAAAGTAAGGCCAATTACTTTTGATAACCTATGATATTTGAAATCTACAAATCATAAGTTTGTATGCATCATCCCAATCAAGTGAATCATCTCTATGAATTGTCCACCATGTCATTACAACTCCCTTCAAAATGTAATTAAAGGCACTAACACACTGACTGATCATAGACACATGAACTTGTAGGTGTAGAATGAATTTATTGATGTCTTTGACTGCATAGTACGAAGGAAGTTTTCTTTTCATGGTGGTGACCATTATCATAGACCAATCAGCATGAGTCCAATTGAGTAGATGCATATGTAAGTCTTGTTGAGGTCAACATACCTCCATTTCTAAAAATTGGAGAACCCTATGTCAAATTGTATAATTCTTAATTTAAAATTTAAAATCCATTTATTCAAAACATCATTACCAAGTTTTCACATTATTCATTGTTGAAGATCATCCACACCATGTTCTAGTTGGTCTACTTATTCATGGATCTAGTTTAACATTATCTAAAGTTCTCTAACTTTAGATCTTCTTATTTTAGGTTACAATCCAATTAGATGTCTATTGGAGGCATAAAATGTTTGAGTTTCATAATTATAATGATTTTATCTTAATCTGACCTCTTACTATCCTTTGATCTATTAAAAGTCAAATTGGATCCATGTTCAAGCTTCCTAAATCTCTCATTCATAAACCCTAGCTTAGACCCCTCATTCAAATTCAAATTTGGTTGGAACAAAATTACACAATAAGTTTTAATTTATTATGGACTTAGTTAAATTTTTATACTAAGCCTTAGTCATGTTTTTCAACATGACCAGACCTTAGTCTAAAAATTATATACTAGGTCTCTTTTATATCCCAAGCCCTTTCTCCCCTTTTATTTTAAATATGATCTAACCTTTTATACAGGGTCTTTTTCATGTGTTATTAACTTAGATTAATGTCTTAGTTATAATTCCCCATTCATGTTTATTAATACAAACAAAACCTTAATCCTAAGTCTTTTATGTCTTTGAACCCTGACTTAAATGTGTGCATGTTTAAGAGATCAATGACCCGCATTTAATTGGGCGAAGTTGATCAAATAGATAAAACCAAGCCTGATGTACCTAAGACTTTGGCTGATGGGACCAATCTCACTTAGTTCCATTGATCTAAATCAATGATCTATGTTCACATAGATGCCAAAGATCCAACAGAGTAAATATCATCTTGGACAAAATATGGGTCCCTTTTTATTATAACGTAGACTTAGCCTAAGTTTTACCCTAAGGTTTTTATTATGCTTATCAACACAATAAAAACTTAGGGTAAAACTTATATTATGTCTTTAATTATTCAAAGGGTCTTCATTTTATTATGTTTTAGGGACCTATGTTAAAAACTTATGTTAGACTTTGGTTTAAAATTCTAAATGGTCCTGAGCTCACTTAATCCCTTTATGACTATAGGAGTCAATGATTTCTAACTACTTGGATCATAATAAATGACCCACATTTACTCAGGTGAAATCAATCAAATGATGCACATCGATTCAAAGTTTCAAAAGGACTTACTTTGTTTCACAGGTTTAAATTTGACATTTTTGTTCTCATCATTTTATGTCCTTAAGACAATCAAATTTTAGAATCTTTGGTTAAATATATGGGCTTAAATTTGATGTTCTCATGAACGTTATTTGATGTTCATGACACCATCATTAACATCCATGAGACCATCAAATTTTAGCCCCTATGGTTTATTATGTGAGCTTTAATTTGACATTTTCATGATCATCAATTGATATCTATGAGGCTATCATTGACGTCCATGAGATCATCAAAATTTAAGCTCATGAACCTATCTCACTTAAATGAATGAACGTGGTTATCTTCATGTTGCAAGATCAATGGAGTCTCATTTGGAAAATAAACATGTTTATGATTTGATACCTCAATACCTAAATTGATCTTTCATCAACCTTTGACCTATCATAGACTAAGTAAAATTATGTGGGAAAAATTAAAAATATCATAGACTTATCTTAAATGTTGTTATAAGATTTAGTCATGTTTTTAAAAATTTGACCAAACCTTAATCTAAAATCTTATGCTTGGTCTTTATATATCCCATGATCGTTCAATCCATTTTATTGACTCAAGCAAGGTTATATTATATAAGACTTAGCCTTGAAATTTTACCCTAAAGTTTTTTTGTATTTTTTGATATGGTAAAACCTTGGGTTAAAAACCTTACATTAAATCCTTTTTATTATTTGGGGTCCCCCTTTTAATATGATCCAAACCTAGCTTAAATATTTTAGCCTAACGTTTATTTTGGGTCTATTAACACAAAATAAAACCATAGTCTAAAGTATTTAGGCTAAGTTATTTATGTCTTGATCATAACTTAAATATTATGCATCTTTACAAGATCTATAGCTTGCATTCACTTAGATGGGATTAATTCGATGGAGTATATCTAAGGTCAAAGTTTCAATAGAGATTTGAGCAAGCATGGAATCACCATATGGTGAAAGCATGCTAACTAACTAAAGCTAACAGGGTGCAAAACTTAGGAGGCTCATGGGATTTAAAAGTGGCATAAATTTGGGGCCTAATACAAATAATGGATAATGGCATACAACTTTCAGGATCAAGATCAATGATTCATGTTGATCCATGCAGAATGATCCAACAGAATGAGATAAATTGAATTTTTAAAAGGTAATGGTCAATTTTTTAATATTAATGAGCTACTTGTCATGAAAATGCCACATAAGTGCCATAAGGATGCCACATTGGTAGAAAGCAACAAAGTTAGAGATCTTGGGGGCACAAAAAAGGCAAAGGTATAAATGTGAAGGTCCATATCAAATCTAAGGCACAAACTCACTCAAGCGTAAAATCCATTGCCATTAAAACCTAGGAAAAGACTACAAAATAACTCTACTATATTTATAAGCCTTAATTCAATCTCAATTGACTGTAATCAAGCCTAATAGAGTCTAATTTCCATTAGAGCAAGTTCAAACTGATCTAGAGGAAAACTGACTACTAATGAGTAATTAGAATAAACTCATAGTTATGGTGGCTAGAAAACAACACTGAGAGGACACAAAACTTTATTTGACTATAGATTCAGAAGCAAGAGTCTTCAAGGATATTTAATTTGATGTTGTAGCCTCAAACATAGGAGATAATAACTAGTCCAAGATTTTTTGGACCATTGAGGAGATGCCAAACATTACAATAGAGAATGCAAAGATTACATCAGTCATCTAGAGATACAATAACTTGGTCACAATTTAAATAAAAAATCTTCACTATGTAGCAACAAAGCCAGAGGCACTAAATTACATCGATGTTATTGCTCTTATTTGTATGAATTGTAAAATTGATCAAGATATGATAATATATGAGCATAGTTTTAATTGAATTATCTATATCTCCCCTATTGCCTTCAAGAATTAATACAATCTACCCAATCCTTAGGTGTATTTCCCCACAATCAGAGAATGGCCCTATAAGAATGACCTAGAAACCATCTTTACCCCATGGTTATATTCAAGAACCCAATTAGTCTATGACTTTAATGGAAGGATCCCAATCACTCAATTTAGGGATGGTATTAGGATGATAATGAAACTACTGAACATATTGTCTGGAAACCCTTCCACCACCTATGTCAACAAAATATAGGTCCCTTTTGTGTATTTCATGGTTGACAAAGGACTTACTCCCCCTCTTGGAGGGATGATCAATATTTTCTTGAAACAACAATTCTCTACAATAAAGAATAAAACTAGCAACCGTTTCTATATGATGTCTTATCTTTTGGATGCATTTCTAACCACTACCAAAATCCCCAATGTAAAATAATGGTCACCTAATGGCAGCCAAATAGTCTCCCAGTATTATTCCAAATTACATATATTGAAATACAAGGATAATATTCAGTTCATTTGTGATTGCATATGCCCAACCTTAGTATTGGTCATCACAAGGATCCCTAGGATGAGGGTTAACCCTTTAATAAAGAAGTATATTGAGCTCATTCAGGAAATTTTTATATATCTATATTACACTATAATATAGATAAAAGGGACTATGAGCGAACCCCTTAGGTTACCAGTTCATGTACCCACCAAATTGGTAGAACAAGAAGTGGCATAGTAATTATTCTATGGCATAGATAATTTATGTAAAAGAAAAAGGAAAGGACTACTCCATTCCTTTCCCTTGACCATTAGTAAGACTGTGCTTCAAAATTGGGACTCAATAGAGACTATCTCTAGGCACAAGATCTCTTTCAATCTATAGATTGATGAAATGAGAAAATGGGACCCCTGTGAACGGGTTGAATAACATTTGATATCCAAGTAGATCAGCATGACATACCAACATCACCTTGGTGTCTATGATATAATTATTAGTGTAGGTTTTTATTTTTCCTTATTTATTAATTAGGGAAATTGTATTTCTTGTGCATACATGGAGTTTTCCTACATTTGTGGGATAGGCTAGCTTATGTGGAGGTGTGTGTCATAGATGTGTCATAGGTGTCATAAGAATGTCATAAGTAACTCCCTTGATGGGAGTTACTTCTCTATTCTTAGCATCTTGTCACCACCTTTCATGAAGGAGTTAAATTCTATTCTTGGGGTGCCTTGTCCACCTTTTATGGAGGAGTTACTTACATACTCTCCTATTTGTATTCTTCACTTTGGCCATCTCATGTTAATCAGATTTTGGTTTTCTCCATTTTATCTTGTACAATTTCTCTTATTGTGTTATTTTCAAATTGCTTTAGCATCTATGTGGTGTGCACTTGCTTTAACTTGTGTGATCATGTCTCCATTACACTCGTATTATCCAGATTCTTGCAACAACTCCGATATGGTATCAGAGCAAACCCAGTAATCTTGTGTGTGATTATGATTTTAGCTTATTGAGAAATCAAGAGGAGTGGAGTTCTCTCTATTTTTTAATTCTAGATTTGGTCTAAAATAAAAAATATATATCAATTCTGGTTAGTTTCCTTGGAAATCCTTGGCCTTTGGGCATCTTGGTTGATCTGTTGTGGCTTCAGTAAGGCAGAGGAATTTTTTTTGTCATTTTTACAAAAAAACTCTACATTTTATTTGCTATTCTTGGATTCCACCTTTCTCTACATTCTATTTGTGTGACTCCAACTTGAGGAAAGAGGTGAGGACTACCCAGACCAGGTGTTGCCCAAACCAGGTGTTGCCCACATCACCTGCTACTCGGTCCATAGAGCATGCTAATTTTTTGCTTCAGTCCAGGTGAAACACTTATGGAACTATGTGTCATGCTTGTGTATACCCTTAGATAAATTTTTTGTTTGCTTCAGTCCTCTCTACCACTTTCTAGCAATCAGTAGCAGAAGGAGGTGCCACAGTCATTTTCAGCCACGCGTAGCAACCATACAATGTCCAAATCTGTAGTTTTTTTGCAAAACAAATTAGCTTCTGTGCCTAGCTTCTGATCTTCATTCTGTCACTTTTGCTAGGTGCCATTAGGCCATACAACTAGCAGGTTGACTTTGTTTTTTGTCTTTTATGCTGCAAATTTGGACTACTATTTTTTCATGAAAAAGGTGCCCTCTTCTTGTTTGGCGTCCCATGTGGACCCTTAGTTGTTTGGCCTTTCTATCAATTCTATCTTTAACTTAAATTGTTTAGTGAAATTTGATTTTTAAAAATAAAAATCAGTCAATTTGACTGAGTATTCAATTTTTTAGACAGTTTGGTATTTTTGGGGGTTTTCAATTAAAACTTATATCTTCGCCTGTCGAAGACAAAGGGTGAGGCTCAGGTTGACAGGAGGCAAGTTCCCCCTCATAAAGACCTCCTTTGGATTCCTCATTCTGTGCCAAATCCAATGAGTGGTTAGAAGGCCACTTTCTCTCCCTTAACAGGTATTTTTTTAATGTTTTAGTGTTTTTTTTTGCAAAAACACTAGTTTATGGGAAAATTGTACCTTTAATATCTTGAAAATAGTAGCTCAAATTTGGGTGCCATTTTTTGCAAAAGTGTTTGTAATTTAATTTTCTATAGCATAGGATTTTTATTTGTCAAAAATGCACTAGTTTATAAAGTGCCTAAAATTTGGGTCTCCCAAGACGCATTTTTGGCTAAGTCCGACATCCTGTTTGCTTAAGTCTTACACTGATTTCTCTAAGACACATTTTCAGATTAGTTCAACATATTTTGAGCATGCACTTGCATATTTTTTGGGGGCTAAATATTTTATTTGGGTGTGATTGCTTTTCATAACTTGCAAATCTTCACTTTCATTCTCCTTTCTGCATAAATTCACAACTTGAAATCAACACAACTTCACCTAAATTCAGCTAAAAATGGATATTTTTCAACTTAAACCCCTAACACCCTTCAACTATCATGAATGGAAGGTTAAAATGTCAATCATTCTTAGAATCAAAGGGTTGTATAGGATCACCATGGGTATTGAAGTAGAACCCAACACTGATGATGAAATGGTCAAGTGGTACAACCGTAGTGATGAAGCCTATGGATTACTAAGTTTTTCTATGTCTCCAAAACTTCTCTACCATTTAGAATCCTCCCAGACTCCTAATGACATATGGGACACCTTAGAAAAGTTATTTGGGAAGCTTGATGAGATGAAAGGTCATGAGCTTGAAAACGAACTCATAAGTCTAATTCCTAGAAACTTTGACACCCTACAGGAATTCTTCACTAAGTTTAAGGCCCTTAGATTGCAATTGAAAGAATGTGGGATAGAGAAGAAAGATGATCAACTCATTCTTTCTATTTTCATAAAGTTAGGTCTAAGCTATTTCGTCTTTGTCTCCACTTTCCATGCCATAAAAAGTGCCCTTAGCACTACATGGAAAATGCCTTCTTTGGATTCATTCATTACCGACTTGACTAGGGAGCAAGATAAGCTAATTCAAATGGGCACAATGAATTCTACTCAACCCCAAGCCTTGATAGCTGGAAATGGTAAGGACAAGACTTCAACAAAGGAGAAGAAGAAAAAGAACAAGGACTAGGAGAAGAAGAAATAAAACACCAATCCTGCCAAAAACAACATTGAGTCTTCATCCTTCAATGCTAAACTTAATAAGGAGAAGGTTAAGTGTGCCTATTATAAAAAGATAGGGCATGATGAACACAAATGTATGAAGAAACGAATAGATCACCTAACTCATCTTCTAAAGAAGAACAACATAGGTGTTCCTGAGTCCATCAAGTAGAATTCATCTACCCAAGATTCTACTAAGCAAAAGGCAAGGGTAAGGAGAAAGAAATGGGCAAAGCCCTTGTAGCTATAGTAGCTTCCACATCTTCATGGGTCATCAACTCAGGTACTTCTCACCACATGGGCTCTTCACTAGTTGAGTTTTCATCTTTAGAGCCTTGTAGCATGACTTCAATTAGTTTGGGTGATGACACTTCAGTGTCTGTTGTAGGGAGAGGGTTAGTTGAAATGGAAGGAGGAACATTTAATAATGTTCTAAGTGTTCCTTCTCTTTCAACCAATCTCCTATTAGTATACCAAATCACTCACATTTGTTGGGGCATGAGAGTTGAGTTTTCACCAGATTCAGTGGCTATAAGGGAGTTGCATAGTGATATTACAGTGGCAGTGGGTAGGGCAGATCACCAAGCCAGGTTATACACCTTTTCACATTTTGCATCAGATTCTTCTCCAATAGCATTACTGACTCATTCAAATGGAGTTAGCAAATTCTGGCATGAGTGGTTTGGCTACCTTAACTACATCTATCTTGAGCAAATTTTTAAAAATGACATGGTCATTGGCTTGCCTCGTGTCCAATTCTCAAAAGGACTTTGTGAAGGGCATTCCCTTCGGAAGCATCCCAAAGCAAAATTTGACAAAGGCAAAGCTTTGAGGGCTTCACAACCTTTGGAGTTAGTCCACAGTGATGTATTAAGACCCTTTCCCAAACCATCTTTCATAAGGGCCAAGTACATCCTCACTTTCATTGATGATTTCTCTAGGTACACTTGGATATATTTTCTCAAACAAAAGTCTGAAGTGTTTGAAAATTTTCTAGACTTCAAGGCTCTTGTTGAGAAATAAAGTGAGAAATCCATCAAGGTTCTTCAAATTGATAATGGAGGGGAGTATGTCAACTTCAGGTTTGAGTAGTTTTGCACCACAGAGGGGATTGATTTGTAGCACACAGTCACTTATAGTCCTTCATAGAATGTGGTTGCAGAATAAAAGAATAGGTTCTTGAAAGAGATGGGTAGCTGTATGATTCACTCCAAATCCTTAGCACCACAGTATTGGGCTGAAGCCATCAATTATGCTTGCTACATTCAAAATAGGGTTCCTCACAAAGATTTGAAAGGGATAACACCCTTTGAAGCTTGGCATAAAATGAAACCTGATGTTGAGCACCTTAGAGTTTTTGGATCCCCAGCCATGGCCTGCATTCCAAAGAAGAAACACAAAGCTATGGAACGTCAGTCTAAGCCTTTCATCTTTATAGGCTATTCAGATGGTATTAAGGGATATCACCTTTTAGATCTAGTCACTCATGAGTTGTTCATCGAGAGAAGTGTCCATTTTTAGGAGAGTCCTAGAGACTCAACACTTAACACTTCTTCTCCCTCATCGGATCTACTTCTTCATGATGATTTCTCATCAGATTCAGATCAACCACAATAGGCTCTTGAGCCAAAGACATCTTCTTCTTTGAGTTCAGACAGTGAGGACAATGATGTAGAGTCATCCACCTCTAGTCAGTTAGAGGATGAGGAGTTAGCACCTGACTTGCCCACTTCTAGGCCACTTTGGGCTAGATAAACATTTGATAGTGCTGGCACTTGGGTAGGAGATCCCATAGATGATAGACGTAGTAGGGTGGATTTTCAAAGAGATCCACATGCCTTCTTTGCTTCATTTTTAGATCCATAGACTTTTAGAGAGGCATCAGGGGTTCCTGAGTGGGATAATGCTATGGAGGAAGAATATTCTTCCTTAATCAAAAATCACACTTGGGATTTGACTTCACTTCCTAAGGGAAGAAAGATGGTTTGATGTAGGTGGATATATCAGACCAAGTTTGTAGTAGATGGGTCAGTTGATAAGTATAAGGTGTGATTGGTTGCCAAGGGTTTCTCACAGGTGGCAGGCATTGACTACTCAAAGACCTTTGCAGTCATTGCAAATATGATTTCTATCCAACTCACCTTGGCTATTGCTATAGCACATGGTTGGGATGTGCATTAGATGGATGTGAAGAGTGCCTTTCTTCATGGAGACCTAGAGGAGGAGATCTGCATGGAGTAGCCTCTAGGATTTGTTTAGGATTCTTCCTTAGTATGCAGACTTAGAAAATCTATCTATGGCCTCAAATATTCCCCTCGACCTTGGTATGCCAAGATGGATTCCTTCCTTCTCATAGTGGGTTTCACTAGGTGCCATTCTGATCCCAATGTCTACTTCTTACGGCAGGATGATTCACCCCTGATTTTGGTTCTATATGTTGATGACCTTTTGATCACCATGAGTTCTTCATCAGCTATTGTAGTGGTGAAGGCATCTCTCCAAGATAGATTTGACATGACAGACTTGGGTTTGTTGCACTATTTCCTTGGCATCAAGATCTCACAGTTAGATTTAGGGATTTCTCTTTCACACCCTAAGTATGCTCTTGACTTATTAGCTCAGTTTCACATGGTTGATTGTAATCCATCTCTGACTCCCTTTCTATTAGGAGTCAAGCTTGATACTGATTGTTCTTCACCATTAGTTAATGCCACTCAGTATCGACAACTTGTTGGTAGTCTCATCTACTTGACTCACACCAATCTTGACATATCATATATAGTGGGACTTGTTTCCAAATTCATGCAGGAACCTCATGAGCTGCATTGGAAAGTAGCTAAGAGGATCTTGCATTACATATAGGGTTCACATAGATATGGGATTCATTACAGATTTGACATAGATGTTGACTTGGTTAGATATACAGATTTAGACTGGGTCGGTGATTCACAGACTCACAAGTCCACTTCTGGTTATAGTTTCTCTCTTGGTTTAGGTCCTATCAATTGGTCTAGCAAGAAGTAGAATGCTATTTCTATATCATCTATAGAGCTAGAGTACAAGGGAGTTGTTAATGCCACTACTAAGGCTATTTGGCTTCAGGGGATTCTTTTTGAGTTTGGCATTCTTATCAGGAAGCCCACCATCATTTATTGTGACAATCAAAGTACCATTCAGATTTGTAGGAATCTAGTTTAGCACTAGTGGACCAAGCACATAGAGATTCACATGCATTTCATTTGGGAGCTTATTCATAGTTAGGTCATTGACTTTATATTTTTCCAATCTTCGGAGCAGGTTGCAGACATCTTCACCAAACCTTTCACTGAGAGCAAGTTCATTCATCTACGAGCTCTTCATGGGGTGCGGTCCACATCTACAGTAGCATCATCTTCAGGGGGCCTTCTATCCTCTTCTTTTCTTTTATGTCTCTCTTTTGGGGGGGAGTTTTTTCCTACGGGTTTTCTCCTTTTCTATATCTTATGGGAGATTGCATTTGTACATGGGTACCTCATCAAGCCTAGTTGTCGGGACCCATTTTATATTTCCACATTGCCGACCTAAGCTATGCTTATGGGGGGGGGGTATTAGTGTAGGTTTTTATTTTTCCCTATTTATTAATTAGGGAAATTGTATTTCTTGTTTTTACATGGAGTTTTACTACATTTGTGGGATAGGCTAGCTTATGTGGAGGTGTGTTTCATAGATGTGTCATAGGAGTCATAAGTAACTCCTTTGATGGGATTTACTTCTCTATTCTTAGCACCTTGTCACCACCTTTCATGAAGGAGTTACATTCTATTCTTGGGGTGCCTTGTCCACCTTTTGTGGAGGAGTTACGTACTCTCCTATTTGTATTCCTCACTTTGGCCATCTCATGTTAATCAGATTTTGGTTTTCTCCATTTTGTCTTGTGTAATTTCTCTTATTGTGTTATTTTCAAATAGCTTTAGCATCTATGTGGTGTGCACTTGCTTCAACTTGTGTGATCACATCTCCATTGCACTCGTATTATCCATATTCTGGCAACAACTCTGATAATAATGTATAATTGAAATTCCTCATTCTCAAAAGTTTTGACAAGACTAAATAATCATAACACTAATCCATAGGCTAGGTTACTAAGAGAGCAAAAGCCAACTGAGGATATATAGCAGATGGGGCCCAAGTAGTATTATTTGTTATTAGGATCATCTTCTAGACCTCCCCCCATGAAACCAAATTAAAAGAGAATTGAGGAGATAAGACCCACTTAAGTAGCATCTTATTCAATTCATCCTAAATAATAAGAGTCAAAATTCAAATAATTTGACATATTTACATTAGATCTTGATAAAACAATAAAGGATGCCTTAAAAACACTAGCTAGTGATTATGATTTAGATGAAGAAGAAGTGCAAATGGAAGAATCTCAGTTCTAAACTAAGGAGGAATAAAAATAATAAATGGGGAAGGAAGTAGCTCTAGACTTGGTCCCAATTTCAATCCAACCCAAAAGGAAAGGTGAACTAGCTCTAGTTCAATCAGGAGGCAAGAATCTAAAGATAACTTTCACTCAACCTTAGAGTGAAATCAATTTTTTTAGTGAGGAAAATATAATTTATGTCCCTACCTTTCTAGAATACTTCATATATGTAAAGTTCCAAAAGGTTCCAACCATGCACCACCATTGGGTTGTTACAAAGTTTGTCAGTATCCATGTTCATGATGAACTCAAGCCCTAGATTGTAGAACTATAACAATATAAAAGGGAAAGATGCATGGCTACCCTTAGAGAGTCAAGGGGAACACATATGGATGATTTTGAAATTTCAAGAGGAGCACATGTTGAGATCCCTACTCCTCAAATGATGGAATTTTTAGTGTGAGTTTGGTTCAACCTAGAGACAGTCAGAATGGAGAGGGTAATTGAGAAGAAAGCCATGGTTTAAGGTGAACAATTCACCTTTCAAAATATTGAACCTTTTGTTGGTCTAACTCTAATGGTATGGAAAAATCTAGGATAAGACAAGATATTTGAGGAGAAGATCCTTGAAGTGGCCCAAGCTTAGAGTGATCAATTACAAATAATGATCAAGGGCATACTATAAAAAAATAATAATTTGAAAGAGTATATTATCTTTTAAATTCATGATAATAGATTTAAGAATTTTGAGGACACTATTACTGACCTATTTAGCTATTTAAAGGTAGTAAAGACCAAACAAAGAGAAATATAGGAGAAAATCTCTAAAGCAATAGGCTAAGTTGGTCAATGGTAAGTTATAAGTCTTCAAGTGAAAGACTTGATTAAGGCCTTATCCAATAATATAGTCTCAAATTTTAAAACTATGAGTAAGGCACATTTAAATATGGCTATGGTGATATTGGTTGACAACGTTAAGGCCCTAAACAACTGGTCCAAAAAAATGAAAGACCTTACCAAAGACTTCAAGTAGCTAGAAGATAGAGCATCTCATATCTTAGATAGCCTGATAAAGGAGCCCACAACCCTTAGCTCACTACGTCTCATAACTAATGAAGAGTTAAAACATAAAACCTTTTAGTTTATGCAATAAGTAAGGAACTAGGGGCAAAAGTAGATAACAAATAGCAACAAGAAAGTCATGGGCTTGCTTCTATCATCAAAGGAGAAAATGGGAGATGCCAAGGGCATTAAAAGAGATATGAAGAAGTTTGAAAAGAACCTTAAAGACCTAGAGGATCATGGAAGGAATATTTCCTTAAAATTAATCGTGGATCTTTGGTTTATCAATGAACAACATTCCAGATTCAAGATTATTCAACAAGAATAGGGTACTTCATCAACACAAGGACCCCAAAGTAAAAGTTAGATAGGGATATTCTCTTTGTAGTAACTTTGTAAAATTTGAAATAGAATATTATTTTGTAAAGGCATGTATGATTAGTAAAAGCACATTTCCTATAGGTTAGTTCACGTGGAAAATATTAGTGTATTCTAGAAACTTTTGTAAAGAGCGTATTTATCCTTACATTTATACACTTGTAATTTGTTATGACTGACTAACATACTTCCTTGAAATATATAAAAGGATTATTATCATTTGTAAAGAGGAGGGATATTTTTTAGCTAAAAAAATGGTGTAAACTTTGAGCAAGTAATACAAGTAGATAATTATGAAAGGATTATATCATTTTGTTTGTGTAAATTGTTCTATGGCTTATCTCTCAATTATCCATTTTGAAATTTAGATTTGAATTGTTCTTATGAATTCTTGGTGTGTACCTTTGAATGTAGAATTGTTAACTTGTGATAATGTTAGGCTAATTGAAGGTTTCTTAGTTTACTTCATTTTATTTTCTCTACATTTAGAGATGTGCATCAGCTATCTACTTAAAAGAGTAAATATTTAAAGTAAGATTGGTTTTTATTTATATTATTTTGTATCTTCCTTAAAAGTTCACCTGATATATTTTGTGATTTGAGCTTAAGTGGTTTTACTTCATATATTGATTTTTTAAGTACATACTTGGGAAACATTTGAACTTTGTCATGATTTCTAAGATAAATATCAATCACATCTTTTTTCTATGCCTAACCCTACCTTTTTACTTATTTTTTAACTAAATCACTTTAGTTTAAATCCTATTGTAAATATTCACATAGGTTACTCTTTAGATTATAATTTTATCATAATTCACTAATATTAGTATAGATTACTTCAATTTTACAAGGATAGTTTGAATAGGGCTAAGTTGGCTCCCAACCACCAAAAGTTATAAATATTGTGGAACATTCTACTTGCTATGTCGTTATTTCACCAAAGATAACAAGATTATCACAACTTACAACTCAAGACATAAATTATTTTGAATTATAAAATGAGAAGTGTTATTTAAACACTAAGAGAACCTATGATACATATTAAGGCATCAATAAGCAAAGCTCCACTAGTGCTAAAAGGAAGGCATCAACAAATTTTTGTGAATTTGTTGGATCTTTGTTGGTTTTGGTATATTTTGATGAAAGATCAATCTATTATTTGTATATTCATGTTTATTTTATCATGATTGTGTAAATTTTACTGATCTTCATAGTTTTACATTGGTCTTTGTGCTTATTTAGACAAATATTGTCATTCTTTGAAGACATATGCCGAATAATAGTAAGGATAGCTTTAGAATTATGGATTCATTAGTTTTGAGGTTAGTGATACTTATTTTTATCAAAAATTGATAGATCCTTTACAAATTTGAGCTTAGATTTGTAAATATAATTCATACTTACGTGCTAGAATATATCTTTGAGCTAATTTAGTTAGAGATTATACTCCCTTGTTGTTTTTTATATGAATCTTTAAAAGAAATTCTTAATGTGAAAGTCTAATTATTATTATTTGTAAAGATCGATTTGAGACATCATATTTCAAATAGGATTCAAAAATCTCAATCTAGAATTACCACATATTAGAACAAGGTCATGCTTAGAGACTAGGGAACCCTTGCTTGAATTAGAAGTTTATAGGAAATCTAGGCAAAATAAAGGCAATCGTAGGATTTTGAAATATTTACCAACTTCACCCTCTAACATGCTTTGGTATTTGACATAAATCAAGGTATGGCTTGGCTAGGTGGTTTTTCAATCAATGTGCCAGGTGTGGTACATGACCTTCCTCATAACTTTGAAAAATATTTGTTAGTATTTAATCCTAATAACATTGTAACTATGGAAGAACATATTAAGTCATTCAAAGATGCATGAAGATTGCTAAATGTAGTCCATGAGGATGTGGCATTTAGGTTGTTTCCTTTTCCTTTCAAGGATTTTGTGTATGAATGGTTTTTAAATATGCTTGAAAATTATATTGATAGTTGGGACCACTTTAACAATGTCTTCATTAAACAATTTTGCAAAATCATTAGTCCTTGTGTCTTATACTAATAGTTCACCATGATTAAGAGGGATGAAAATGAACCTATAAGAGTATTTAATTGTAGGTTCCAAAAAATGTATAGTTAGACCATAGACCCTTACAAACCCGATGAAGCCTTAGCTCTAGAGATCTATAAAGATGTTTTAGATCCCATGACCTATGTTTTCATAAAGAGAGTTGTTGGACCTATGAACCAATGAACCTTGGCCTATTCTAAAATAATGATCATCAATGATCAAATGTAACCCCAAGGTTAGATAGCTTACTCTATTCCCAATATCAATCCACATATGCCCACATTGAATATCTTTCCTAATAATAATCAAAATATGTCAACCTTGAATTAGGTCCCAACTTTAAACCAATTACCCTTAAGCCACATTGCTCCTAACTAGGACTTAGGATTCTTATACCATACTAAAACTAGATTTAATCTAAATGACCAAAAATATTTAGTACCAACCAATAGTACCAACAAAAATCATGTTCATAATTCATAAACTCCCAAGAGTGATAATGACTCTATATTAAAGATGGTACAAAAGCTAAGAATTGATTTCCTTTAGTTTTAAAAGTAGGTTAGCCATAATGGAGAAAGCTCGAGTAGGAACTTCTCATTTCAAATATTCAATAGACCCAATAATATGTATTAGAATGATATTTTCCATAATAATAATAATGGACATTAATCTTATTTATGTTTGCCTTAACTAATTACTATAGGGTTCATTGTATTGCTAAGTATGGTGACATTGATTGAATTGAATTCTGTAAATCTTTCAAATCCTTTCAAGAAGAATTGGAAACCTTTGGAATGATTCATAATAAGGACAATGGTTTAGATACATCAAGATATAAATCCTCTAACCAAGCCTTCATGGTGGAGACATTTGACTTCTATTTACAAGAAGATAATGAGCTTGATGACATTCTTGAATAAGTCCATGCTTTCCAATAGTTCTTGAAGAAGATCTACCCTCTAAGGAACATGGAGTAGAAGTATCCCTTGACTACTTCAACTGCTCAAAATAAATTTAACACTCCTTTGGACACTACTTCAGATAATAACCTAGAGCCTCTAAAGGGAAGTAATTTCAAGCATAGTATTGATTCATCTAATTCTTCCAATAGGAATATGTATAACATTGTGTAAGACATGAATAAAATTAATGTTAATATTACATTACATGAATTGATGTAGATCATTGAGCAAAAAGATCTATTATTGGAGTCTTTCTCCAAGAATCTTAGTAATCCACCCAAATATAATAATGCTAATATTGCTATGTATAAATCTAAGATAGAGTCTTCAACTTTTCTACTTACTGTTAGAATGTTTGGTAAGAACTTACATAATTTTTTATAAGATTCGGGTTCATCCACCAACATTATCCTAGTAGGTATTTGTAAACAACTTTTCTTGACTCCTATTAAATCTAATAGAGTTTTCACACAATTAGATAAATCTAGGATCAAAATAATTGGGGAATTATTAAATGATCATATGCAACTTGCCTCTAAGCCTAAAGTCCTACAATTTATTAACATTTAGGTGGTGGACAATCCAGATGCTTATTGGTTGTTTTTAAATAGAGAATGGACAAAGTCCCTAAATGGATATATGTCCACTGACTGCTCACATTTGTGGCTATCATGGAAAGGAGTCGCAAATCAGATTGGAATGGAAATAGAGCCTCAGATGAAACACATGATCATATAATATAATGATGTGAATGAAAGAGTCAATATGTTGGACTCAGATTTGGATGTCTACACTCTTGACACCCTTAAGGTATGTAATTCTAAGACTCCTCATGCTTTTCTTGAAATTTATAAATTACATTTTTATGGTGCTAGGTGTAAGTCTATATTTGGAGTAGGAATTGTCTTGACCAATCCTATTGTGAAAGAACTAAAAACTACTTATAGACTTCAGTTTCCTTATAGAAATAAGCTTATAGAGTATAAATATTTGATTCTAGGATTGAAATTTGACATTAAGCATAAGTTTAAGGAACTCTTGGTCAATGGTGACTCAGAACTTATAGTCAATTAGGTGAGGATTAAATATTAGTGTAAATTTTCATATCTAAAGAGATATAAGTTTAGAGTCTAGGATTTAATGGAGTCTTTTAATGCTATCAATATTCTTTCCATCCCTAGGGAAGAGAATAAGGTTGCCAATGATCTTGCCTTAGTTTCAGCCAATCTTATACCAAACCATAACTCCCAATACTTTAGCATTGATCTAGTTCCATGCCCTTCGATCTTAGATAACATAAATCATTTACAAGTTTTTAATGATGACCAACAGATCCTAGATTTCATGATCAAATCAGTAGTGTTTGAGGCCCATGTCATAGATGAGGTCAATGAGAATATTATTGAAGAATATGGTAGATTTGATATCAAAGTCATTCAGTTTAATGAAAACAAAATCCCAAAAGGCATGATTGCCTTGGAAAGATTATTTGATCATGACAAAGTATCTAAGAACACTAGGATTCCCAAGGCAAGTGGTAAGGATTACAATGTAGTTGATCTTGGGCCTCAAGATCACCCTCGTCTAGTCAATATTGGGACATCATGTATGAACATTGAAAATGAAAAAATCCAAAGACTTGATGACAAACTCTAAGGACATAATATTATGGTTATATGATGACTTGAATATTTTTGATCCAAGAGTCATCACCCATACCACACCCTTGAAGAAAAACTGTAAACCTTTCAGATAAAATTAGATGCATGTTAACCCTATTTTGGAGCCTATGATCTTCAAAGAAGTCAAAAAATTGTTAGATGCCAAGATTGTATTTCCCATTAGGCACTCTACCTAGCTCACCAATTTGTTGCCAGTTAAGAAAATGAATGGTGAAATAATATTTTGAATTAATTTTAGGAATCTCAATAAGTCATTTGAAAAAAATAATTATCCTCTACCTTCTTTGGACCAAGTTATACAAAGCATTTTTTGTTCTACTATGATGCCCTTTCTTGATGTATTTTTAGGGTGTAATTAGGTATTGGTAAAATAGGAGGACAAGATGAAGACTACTTTTACTACCAAATGGGGCATGTTTGCTTACAAGGGGATGTGATTTAGATTGATCAACATAGATACAATGTTCCAAAGAGCCATGGTTCATGTTTTATAAGGTTTGGTAGGTAAATGAATTATTATATACATGGATGATCTAACTATTTTTTTGAGAACAAGGAAGACCACATCATGCATCTAAAATAGGTATTTGAAAGGTGTAGAAGGTATGGTATTTCCCTCAACCCAAAGAAGATTATTTTTGGTGTTGATGAGGGAAAGTTTTTAGGCCATGTCATTACTAAGGAGGTAATATCTATAAATCCTGAAAGAATAAAAACTATATCAAAGATACAACCTCTTAATAGTAGGAAATAACTTAAGTCATTCTTTAGAAAATTAACTTTGTAAGAAAATTTATTTTTGGCTTTAAAAAAATTGTCAAGTCATTGAATTATATGTTGAAGAAGGATATAAAAATCACTTAGAAAAAGGAAACCAAGAAGGCTTCTAAGGACATCAAGGAGGCAATTAGACAAGCTCCAGTCTTGCCAGATTTTTCTAAAGATTTTTACCTTTACTATTTTACTTTTGATCATACTATTGTTTTAGTTTTGACTCAAAAAATTGATAGATGTGACTATCTAATTGATTTCATGAAAAAGAACTTTAAAAATGCTAGTTTAATTATTCTTTGACTAACAAGAAATCATGTACATTAGTTAAATTATTGAATAAATTCAAGCACTACATTCTTAGGAATAAAGTGCATGCCATTATTCTTGACCCTGCTATAAAGCTCATGTTGAGCCAAAATAAATTAGGAGAAAGGAGAGGTAAGTGGATATCTTTCCTTCAATAATATGACATTGAAATGAAGACTTCAAAATTGGTAAGGTGCCAAGGTTTGATTCAAATGATCACCAATGCTAACCCCAAGTTAATGTCATCCAAGTTGATTAAGAAATTTTTTAGTCTAATGATTGGGATGATCCTATTATCCATATACTAATCAATGTCACTTGTCTTTTAGGGTTGACCAGGGAGAAAAGGATATTTTTAAGACTAAAGGTATCCCACTATCTAATGAAAGATGGAGTGATGTATAGGAAAAACTTTGAAGGCATTTACCTAAGGTGTGTAGCCAAAAAAGAAGCAGCCAAATTCATGAGCACTTTTCATGAAAAACTAGGAAGTTGGCATCCATATGGAATGAAAATAGCTCATAAACACTAGAGATGGTTACTACTAGCCCACAATCTTCAAGGATGCCCACAAGCATGTAAGGTAATGCTATTCATTTCAAGTCTTCAACACAAAAGATCCTAAGGTAGCCATGCCACTAAAACTACTGATGACTGACAAGCCATTTGCTCAGTGGAGATTAAATTTCATGGGGATAATCAACCTTACTTCATCAGAAGGTCACAAGTATGTTCTAACTACTATTCACTATTGCACTAGATGGAATGAAGCAGTAGCCACTAAGCAATGTAGAACTAAAAAAGTGATCACATTTTTAGAAGAAAACATATGCAACATATTTAGAACTCTAGTCTCTCTAGTATGTGATAATGTATCTAATATCATATCCATTTAAATTATATAATGGGAATATGATAACAATATTATTCTTAAGTTCTCATCCAACCATTACCCCCAAGGTAATAGAGTATCTGAATTGACTAATAAGAACTTGATAAAATTAATAAATAAATCTATAATAGACAAACCCAAAAATTGGCACAAGCTTCTCAAATACACCCTATGGTTAGATAGAACAAGGTTTAAGTAGGCTCTTAAGGCATTACCATTATTTCTAGTGTATGTCTAAGAACCCATATTTCCCATTACACTCAAGCTACTAGCCTATCAGTTTATGTAAGAGTACATGGAGGATGATCATTAATTGACAAGCTCAAGGCTATTAGACATTGTTCGAATGAAAGATGCTAGAGAAGAGGATTTTTCTAACTTTAGTAGACACAAAACCATAGTGAAGAGGTGGTTTGATAAGCGATCAAAGAAAAAGGTGTTTAAGTATGGAGACTTTGTTCTTCCTTGGGACAAGGCATCTAAACCAAATGGTAAACATGGAAAGTTCACACCTTTATGGATAGGTGCTTCTCTTATTGTTAAGACACTTATAAATAACACCTTCAAACTAAAAGACTTATAAGGAGTAGAATTCATACTGCCTACCAATGGATAGTATCTCAAGCATTACTTTTCTACTACTCTGCATGGGGTATTCATGGAGTAAACTATTAAAATAGTTAGATTTAGTATAGGTAGGATAGATTAGTTTATTTATATTCTTTCCTTCCATTCCCTTGTTTGGACATACATTTGTATATGTTTTTTTTATTTTTGTGCTTTCTATTTGTTGTTTTCTATTTTTGTGTTTGTTTACTTTGTTTCATTCCTTGCTTCTAATAAGTCTTTTGGGATTACCCTTAGTTGAAAGTTCATGCTAATTGCTCAATAAATCCACATTTTAGGAATCTAATTGTGAATCTTAAGAAAATTTTGGTCATGGATCTAAAACATGAGCTTGATGATATGGTTTACAAGAATTAGTAAGGACCAATAGATAAGTTAACTATTCCATTAAATATTTAGAATTGTTTTGATCTAAACTTGGTTTTAAGAATAATTACACATATGGGGTGAAATATTAAATTATTAAGGCATAATCATGTTTTCACTTAATAAATATCCTTACCTAGAACAAAGGTTGCAACCATTGGTGATTTTTTGAATATCAAACATTTGACCAAATCTCTAAACCTAGCTATCCTAGTTCCCAACCTTTGCTATAAATCCTAAAATATTTTTAAAAAAAAGAGCTTATTGTAAAATCAAAATCGTTTAAGGAAAAGGTGATTCTATTAATCTCCACTAGGGATATGGATGCCTTGCTAGCAGTAGAGCAATGCCTAAGCCTTCTTGAACCAAAGCATGATTCTTAATGGATATCTAAATATGATACAATTTAATGTTAATGGTTAAAAACATGAATATTGGAAGTTTTTCACTAAATCCCATGGAAAATAGTAAGTGGAATCAAAGCACACACATAACATGGCTATGTTTTGATGTTTGATCCTAATTCTATAAGTGTAAATCTTTAAAAAAAAAATAAGGCTACTGATTAAGTGGAGTAGATAAGTTAGTTATTGGTTTGAACCAAATTATTTGAATTTTAAGATATTTTTATGTTTCCCCTAAAATTTTCCATGAGTTCAACATACCCCCAATTCTAAAAATTAGGGACCCTTGTGTCAAATTATGCAATTCATACTTTAAAATTGAATCAATTTGATTAGAACATCATTACCATGTTTGCACATTGTTCATAGTTGAAGATCATCCATACCACATTATAATTGGTCTATTTATTCATGTTTATATTTTGAGCTTGTTTAAAATTTGCTAACATTAGATCTTCTTATCTCAGGTTACAGGTCAATCAGATTTCCATTGGAGGCAAACAATGTCTAGGTTTCATAATTTTAATGATTTTATCTTAATCTAACTTGTTACTAGCCTTTGGTCTATTAAAAAAAAATTGAATCCATGTTCAAGCTTCCTAAAGCCCTCATTCAGAAACCCTAGCGTAGACCCCTCATTCAAAATCAAATTTGGTAGGAACAAAATTATGTGGGAAGTTTTAATATGCTATAGACTTAGTTAAATTTTTATACTAAGGCTTAATAAAGATTTCCAACATGACCACACTTTTGTTTAAAAATTATTTACTAGGTCTCTTTTATATCCTGATCCTTTAGTCCCCTTTTATTTTAAATATGATCTAACCTTTTACATAGAGTCATTTTCATGTGTTATTAACTTAGATTAATGTCTTAGTCCTAAGACCCCATTCATGTTTATTAACATAAACAAGACCTTAGTCCTAAGACTTTATCCTAAGTATTTTATGTCTTCAAGCCTTGACTTAAATGTGTGCTTATTTTCAAGATCAACAACCCAAATTTAATTGAGTAAATTTGATTAAATGAAGTGAACTGAGCCTGATATACCTAAGACATTAGCCCACAGGACCAATTCTACTCAATGCCACTAATCAAGATCAGTGATCCACATTCACGTGGATGCCAAATATCTATAAAAGTGAAGATCATCTTGGAAAAAATGTGTCCCTTTTTATTATAATGTAGACAGCCTAAGTTTTACCCTAAGGTTTTAATTGTGTTTATCAACACAACAAAACCTTAGGATAAAACTTAAATTATGCCTTTAATTATTTGAAGGGTCTTCATTTTATTATGTATTAGGGACCTATGTTAAAAAATTATGTTAGAATTTGGTCTTAAATTCTAAATGGTCCTGATCTTACTTAATCCCTTTATGACTACAAGATTTAATGATGTCTAACTATCTAGATCATAATTGATGGCTGACATTTACTCAGGTGAAATCAATTAAATGATATGTATCAAACCAAAGTTTTAAAAAGCCTTATTTTGTTTTATGGGCTTAAATTTTATGTTCTCACACCCATGATTTTATGTCCATGAGGACATCATTAACATCCATGAGACCATTATATTTTAACCTCTTTGGTTAAATATATGGGCTTAAATTTGGCATTATTGCACTCATCATTTGATGTCCACAAGACCATTATTGACATCCATAAGACCATCAAATTTATCCCCTATGGTTTATTATGTGAGCTTAAATTTGACATTCTTGCAACCATCAATTGACATCCACAATGTCATCATTGAAGTCCATGAGACAATCAAAATTTAATCTTAGGAACCTATCTCACTTAGATGAATGAACATGTTTGTCTTCATGTTGCAGGATCAATGGAATCTCATTTTTAAAATAAACATGTTTAGGGTTTGGTCCCTTAATACCTAAACTGATCTTTTATCAACCTTTGACCTATCATAGACTAAGTAAAATTGTGTGGGAACAATTATAAACACCACAGACTTAGCTTAAATGTTGTTATAATATTTAGTCATGTTTTTAAAAATTTGACCAAACCTTAATATAAAATATTATGCTCGGTCCTTATATATCCCATGATCTTTTGATCCATTTTATTGGCTCATGTATGGTCATATTGTATAAGACTTATCCTTGAACTTTTAACCAATTTTTTTTTGTATTTCTTGATATGATAAAACCTTAGGTTAAAAACCTTACATTGATTCCCTTTTACTATTTGGGGTCCCCATTTTAATATGATCCAAACCTAGAATAAATATTTTAGCCTAAGGTACATTTTATATATATTAACATGAAATAAAACCATAGTCTAAAGTATTTAGGCTAAGTTCTTTATGGATTGATCCTATCTTAAATATTATGCATCATTGCAAGATCTATGACTATAACCATGTTTAAAATTTCAATGGATCTTCGATCAAGCACATAATTTCCACATGGTGGAAGCACACTAACTAACTAAAGTTGATAGGGTGTAGAGATCAAAAAGGCCTTTGAGATTACCAAGTGGCATAACCTTGGGGCCTAATACAAACAATGGCTAATGGCATGCAACTCTTAGGATTAAGATCAATGATTCACATTGATCAATGCAAAATGATTCAATGGAGTGAAATAAAATGGATTTTTCAAAAGGCAACAATCAATTTTTTAATATTAATCAATTGCTTACCATGAAAATGCCACAAGGATGCCATATCAATAGAAAGTGATAAAGTTGAAGATCTTGGGGACACATAAAAGGTAAAGGTATAAATGTGAAGGTTCAAATTAAATCTAAGGCATGAACTCAATCAAGTGTAAAATTCATTACCATTAAAGCCTGAGAAAATCATGTGGAAGAACCTTAATATATTCAAAATCCCTAAATCAATCTTAATTTGACCGTAATCAAGTTTGAGAGAGTCCAATTTCCATCAGAGCAAGTGCAAACTGATCCAAAGGTAAACTAGACCACTAGTGAGTAATTAAAATAAACTCATAATCATGGAAACCAAAAATCAACATAAAGAGGAAATAAACCTTTATTTGACTATAGATTCAGAAGGAAGAGTATTCAAAGATACCAAATTTGATGTTGTAGCCTTAAACACATGAGATAATAACTAGTCCAAGATTTTTTAGACCATTAAGGAGATGCTAGCCATTATAAGAGAGGATGTAAAAATTCCATTGATCAGTTAAAATACGATGACTTGGTCACCATTCAAATGAAAAGTCTTCACTATGTTGTAGCAAAGCTAGAGGTACTACATTACATCAATGTTATTATTCCTATTTTTATGGATTATAAAATTGATCAAGACATGATGGTACATGAGCATAATTTTAAAAGAATTTCTTATATCTCCCTTACTGCCTTCAACAATTACTACAAACTACCCAAGCCTCTAGTGGATTTACCCATAATCAAAGAATGGTCCAATAATAATGACCTAAAAACCATCCTTGCCCCATGGTTATATTCAGGAACCTAATTAATCTATGAATTTAATGGAATGATCCCAATCACCCAATTTAAGGCTGGTATTAGGATGATAATGACACTATTGAATAGATTGTGTGGAAATGCCTCCACCACCTATATCGACAAAATTTGGGTCCCTTTTGTGTATTTCATGGTTGAGAAAGGACTTAATCCCCCTCTTAGATAGATGACCAATATTTTCTTAAAACAATAATTCTCTATAATAATGAAGAAAATTAGAAACCATTTCTATATGATGTCTTATCTTTTGGATGTATTGGTAGCCACTCCCAAAACTCCCAATCTAAAATAATGGTCACTTGATGGGAGATAAATAGTCTCCCAATATTATTCAAATTTGCATATATTTAAATAGAGGGACCATATTTAGTTCATTTATGACTACGTATAACTAGCCTTAGTAGAGGCCATTGTAGGGATCCCTATGATGAGGGTTATCCATTTGATAAAGAAGTATATTAATCTTATTAGGGACATTTATCTATATCCAGATTGTACTATAATCTAGATAGAAAGGACTAAAAGATAATCCCTTAGGTTATCAATTCATGTGCCCACCAAAGTGGTGTAACAAGAAGTGGTATACCAATTATTCCATGGTATAGGTATTTTGTGTCAACTCAAAAGGAAAGGACTACTCCATTCCTTTTCCTTGACCATTAGTAGGACTATGATTCAAAATTAAAATTAGGACCATGTAGAGACTATATCTAGGCACAATACCTCCTTAAATCTATATATTGATGAAATGAGATGATGGGACCCCTATAAAAAGGTTGAAAAACATTTAAAATCTAAGTACATCAGCATGACATACCAACATCACCTTGGTGTCTATGATATAATGCACATCTGAGCTTTCTCATTCTTGTAAGTTTTGATAATATTAAAGGAACATAACATTAATCCAAAGGTGATGTTACTAAGAGAGCAAAATCCAACTAAGGATCTATGGCAGATGGGGCCCAAGTAGTACTATTTGTTATTATGAACATCTTCTACACCTCCCTATGTAGCCAAATGAAAAGAGACCTAAGGAGAGGAGACCCAGTGAATTGACATCTTCTTCATCTCAACATAAATAAATAGAGTCATAATTTGAAGATATTGACATAATTGCATTGGATCCTAAGGAGATAGTAGATGATGCCTTAAAACCACTAGCTAGTGCTTATGAATCAAATGAAGAAGAACCACAAATGGAAGAACCTCAGTCCCAAATTGAGGAGGAAGCAAAAGAAGAAAAGGAGAAGGATGTAGCTCTAGACTTTGTTTCGGTTGCAATCCAACCCAAAAGGAAAGCTTAAATAGATCTAGTTCAAGCAGGAGGAAAGAATCCAAATATGAATTTCACTCAACCTTGGAGTGAAATCAATTTTTTTAGTGAGGACAATTGATGCAGAGCATACACAAAAAATCTCACTCTATGGATTTTCATAAGATGCACTACTCAAAATATGATGTACCACTTCTTATTAAGGCTATCTTAATTGTATTTATAGTTTCAATAGATTTAATATTTCTTTAAAAGGCTTCATTGACCCTCTTTCATTAGTAACCAATTTTTCCATATCTTTCAAGTCTCAATTCACTTCTTTTCACAATTATGTCTACTCTATCAATAGTCCTTGTAACCCTATTTTTCTTATTTCTCAGGTTATATAAAAAAAAGTAAAATTATTTTGAATAAAACATAAGTATTTATAGATACCCTTTATGGTTCTCCATCTATTCATGAATTTTGGTCTCCTAACTCTTCCATTTGACCACCTTTCAAACTCAATTTATACCCCTGTTTAGGCTTATTATGCCTATTTAGGTCTAGTTCCCTAACAATCCACTATAGACGTATGACAACATATAGTAAAACCATAAAAGCTTCAAAATATATTGAAATGCACTAACAAATTTGTAGTATATTTAGATGGTTATATTTGTCTATATTGTCCAAACCCTAGTTTAGGATTCCCTTGACTGTGAGGACCTGTGAACTTAAATAAATCAAATGAAAATGTTTTACAAAGTTTCAAGGATCTATGTCAACTTATATTATATTATATTAACCCCCCTTAACTATCCTAAGCACTATATTATCCTATTCAATCCACTATAACCATTTTCTAGTTCAAAAAGTTTTGATTGTGTAAAGAAAGAAACATGCTACAAGTTTGTATCATCATTTAAAATCTATTACTATGATTCCTGATTAAAAAAAGGTTCAATTTTTTTTAAATTATTCCAAACACAATTACCAATTCATTATATATCATTTTAACTTGAATATTTGATCATATCCTTTCAAGAATCTAAAGCATAGTCTACCATAACTATGTTTTCTATAGGAAATAGGGGTCTCTCGGCATATCTGTTAAACATCATATGAGTTCCACTTTATATCTTGATGCATGGAGATTCAAACCACATTCAACAAACATATCCATGTTTAAAAATATTTGTCTTCACCTTTCACACTCAATCCTTGAATTACATAGTCATAATCAAAATAAATACATTAGAAATAGGGTCTGTAGGTCTATGGTAATATTTCTTGTGGGTTTGATTTCCAAAAAAAATCGACAATCTATAAATAAATGATACAAGTTCCAAAATACCATATAACATCAAATTAATCCTTTTTTTTACATGAATTAATCTTTTCCAAGATTATTTTTATATCTATTGCCTTTGTATGCACTATCTCATATGATTTTTACAAAGCTTTAAACAAAGTTATCAAAATAAGGACTACAAAAAATTCAACTCATTAAATTATCGCATATTTAAACTCACCAATTAATTATACACTTTAGAAAACACCATTTTAAAGTCTTCTGCCTTAAACAACTAAATCACAGTCAATTATCCAAACCACAAGGCACAATCTAATAACATAATTTATAGACATCACATTTATTTTATCAAAGCCTGATCACACACATCTCTCAATCTACCTCAAATGGAACATGAGGTTAAAAATAATAGAACTATATAAAAAATACCTCCTAAAATGTTTCATAATTACTTCTTGAACCTGTCCTTCAGAAAGTTCTCTTGCTATTTTTTGTCTTGATGTTCACACAATATGAAATACCTATAATATAACAATAGAATAGTGAACATATAGTGGAACTACTATAGTTTCATAAACCCATAAACATGTTTTTTACATCTTTCCTTCTTCTCAAATGCATAAAATTCCTTTGACAAGGCTTGACAACATTCAAATATTCAAATAATGCTTTTGGCGAGAAAACTAATAATTTAAATTCAATGCACCTTTGGACTCTTTAGACTTCACAAACAGAGTACTTATGACCTCTAACACCTATAGGACATATATTATACTATCTTAAGAAAAATTGGATTATTTTTGGGGTTATTATAAGATGGCCCTACATCATACTACCAAGATGAGAAATCTTTTCCATAGGTATTAAGTGATGTACTTAACGTATGCTCCTATCTAACTAAAATAAACTTCCTTATAGAAGGTATTATCTTCTACTTGCCTCTCATAGAGGTTAAAATTTTCTTAAGCCCACATTTAGGCCTTATTTTCTTCAAATCCTTGAATAGCATACCTACACATGAAATCACATTGTTAAGCAAAACATTGATGTTGCTATTTTCTTCTTGCATTATAGATGTATACCACTCCTGCTCCTCTATAAATATATTCACCCTCTCTTTATCTCCATGATCAACCTATATTTTAAGTATTTAATCTTCTTTATTCATCCATGATTTTTGTCTTGTCCCCTTCACCTCAAAAATAACATGTTCTTGTTCCTTGCATGCCACATGCTTATGGAAACTCTTACTTTGTTGTTGTGTAACACCACTGTGAATGCTCCCTATTTTATTCATATGCAAGGGCTATGTGTTCATCTTCACTACTCCATCTCCTTGATTTAGTACTCTTATGGAGTAATTTTGGAAATCACTTAACTGTTCTTCATGGGCCTACTTCATATTTCCCAATTTTTTGATAGCCTTTCCTTGTTCAAGACTTTGTCTCAAACATTTGAGTTTTCAACCATTTCTTCTTTGGTTGCTTGATTCTCACCTATATTTAGATCAAAAATAAACTCATTAGAAACAAAATTTGGAGATTTCATTATCTCTCTCTTGGGCTGCCTCCTTGTACAATTCAATCTCCAACTCCTTAGCTTTCTTGATGTCATTCCCAAACCACTATTCATCCATCTTAGCTGCAATATTTATCACTATTTCTCTATCATCTCTCTTAAAGGATTGGATACCCTTCTTTCTTTGGATATATTCTTCCTTGAGTGCTCTCATTGGTTTTATGTCTTCTTATTTTGAAAACTACTTATTTTCACCTTGTATTCTTGATTATCCTCTTTCATGTCCATCTTTGTGGACTCACAACTCTTCATATCAACCAATTCAGTACATCTAACCTTATTTTCTTCCTTTGTTACATTGACCAAACCCAAAATATCAATTTCCTTACTCCAATACTACCTTCTTACCATCATCATTATCCTCTCATCTCTTCTATATTATTCACCCTCTAGTGGGTCAAGTATGTGTACCTCTCCATATTGTTTGATGGTATATGTGTTTACTTGTCCATCATGAATAACATGCCTATCAAACTACCATATTATCCTTAAAAACAAATGATAAACATCTATGGGTATAATATCACACAATACTTTATCTCTATATCCTCCTATCTTGAATTCAACCCAACTTTGCTCACTTACCAGAAGTTGATGTCCCTTTTGAACCCATGAAACCTTTTATGGTTTTGGATGTTGCATCCTCTTCAATCCCAACTTATACACCATCTCTAAAGACATAATATTTTTAGTGCTTCCTCTATCAAATACCAAATTACAAACCTTACCTTTTGCTTTGCACCTGATCTTGAATAAACTCATCTTTTAGTTATTTGACTTACTTCTTATACTCCAAAAATATTCTCCTCATGAGTAAATACTCATTTATTTCTTGTCTTATCTCCTTATTTTACCTCTCTTGTACTCTTTTGCTACATACTACTGATCATATTCGTTAGATACTCTACTGCCATATGTCCCTCTCTATGATAATACCAACATTATCCCTAAAATCTTTGTCTTAGACCATGTCTCATAGGAAATTTAACTCTTTTTAATCTACTTCATACAAATGTTCTTATCTCCCTTGTATGGTGTTGTAGTCACAAGCCATCTTCTTGAATTGCTACTGCATGCACTTATGGTCTCTCTTAACCACCTCTTCATTTCCTCTTTCATTCACCCTTGGCTACAAAGGTGTTAATTTACCTTGTTGTCTATCATATCCTTCATCTTCCTATATAAATTCTCTTTAGTTTCTCCTTCTCTCTAAGATCATCCTCAATAACCTCCATCCTCATTATGAATGGGGTGATCAAATGTGTTACTTGGTCCACCATATGGTTGACCAAATCCTCATCTTTGATACGTCTCTCCATTGAACACTGCTCTTGGTTCCCTATCCTACAATGCACCTCAAAACACATGATGTCAAATATTTCCAACAATCTACTAATACTATTTTTGGCTTTGATCCCAAAATGATGTAGACCATATACCAAAACTCTCTCACTTTATGGCTTCTCACAAGATGCACTGCTTGAACTATGATGTACCACTTATTTTTAAGTCTATCTGAATGATCTATATGGTTTAAATATACTTAATCTTGATTATAAATGTTTCATTGAACCTTTCTCATTATTAACCAATTCTTCCATGCCTTTCAAGTCTCAATTCACTTCTTTTCACAATTCTATTTACTCTATCAATAGTCCCTATAACCCTATTTTTCCTATTTCTTAGGTTATATATAAAAAGTAAAATGATTTTGAAAAAACCATAAGTACTTATAGATAACCTTTATGCTTCTCCATCTATCCATGAATTTTGGCTTCCTAACTCTTCCATTTATCCCCCTTTCAAACTCAATTTATACCTTTGTTTAGGCCTGTTTAGGTCAGTTCCCTAACATTCCTCTATAAACATATGATAATTATGATACAACCATAAAATCTTCAAGATATATTTAAACACACTTTAACATATTCAATAAAAAAAATTAGGATATTTGGATGGTTAGAGTTGTCTAAATTCTCAAATCCTAGTTTAGGGTTTTCTTAATTGTGAGGACTTGAGAGCTTAAATATATAAAATGGTAATGTTTTAACAAGTTTCAAGGATATTTATCAACTTATATGATCTTATTTTAATCCCCATTAACTCTCACAAGCACTATATTCTCCTATTCAATCCACTATAACCATTTTCTAGTTCAAAATGGTTTGACTGCGTAAAGAAAGATGCATGGTATAAGTCTGTGTCATCATTTAGAATATATTAATACATTTCATAATAAAGAAAAGGTTAAAAAAAATTTAAATTATTATAAACACACTTACCAATTCATTCTATAAAATTATAACTTTATTCTTTCATCATATCCTTTCAAGAATCTAAAGTACAATACACCATAATTATGTCTTCTATAGGAACATGGGTCTTTTTGGCATATCTATTAAATATCATATGATTTTCAACTTTATATATTGATGCATGGAGTTTAAAATCACATTCCATAAAACTATCCATGTTTTAAAATATTTTTCTTCACCTTTCACACTCAACCCTTGAAGCACACAGTCATAAGCAAAACAAATACATCAAAAATAGAGTCTATAGGTGTGTGGTAATATTTCTTGTGGGTTTAGGTTCCAAAATAAAATTACACAATCTATACCTCAATGATATAGTTTCAAAAATACCATATAACATAAATTTAATCCTTCTCTGATCTATTCTTACCTGACTTGATCTTTTCCAAGATTCTTTATATACCCACTACTTGTGTATACACTATGTCATAGGTCTATTACAAAGCTTCAAACAAAGTTATCAAAATAAGGAATATAAACAATTCAAATCAACATATTAACAAAAATTCAAACTCACAAATTCATTATCACTTTAGAAAACACCATTTTAAATTCTTCTCCCTTAAACAACTAAATCACAGTCAATTATCCAAACCATAGAGCACAATCTAATAACAGAGTTTATAGACATCAAATTTATTTCTTCAAAACCTGATCACAAACATCTCCCAGTTTAATTAAAATGGAAAATTAGGTTAAAAATAATAAAAATAACTGAAAAATAACTCATAAAATGGAGCATAACTACTTCTTAAACTTGTCCCTCTGAAAGGTTTCTTGTTACATAGCTTTTTTATCTTGATGTTCACACAATATGAAATACCTAGAACATAAAAATAGACTAGTGAACATATAGTGGAACAATTATAGTTTCATAAACCCATAGAAACATTTTTTATATTTTTCCTTCTTCTCAAATGCATAAAAGTCCTTTTACATGGATTGAAAATATTCAAATAATGCTTTTGGCGGGAAAACCAATAATTTAAATTTTATGCACCTTTGGACTCTCTAGACTTCACAAATGGACTAATTATAACCTATAACACTTATAAGACACACTTTATACTATATTAAGACAAAAATGGATCAATTTTTTTATCCTTATAAGATACCCCTGCATCAATAATCTAATTTATGGCCCTGCCATTGCAGACTACTTCATATATGGAAAGTTGTAAAAGGTTACAACCATGCACCACCATTGGGTTATTATAAAGTCTATAAAAATCCATGTACATAATGAAATAAATCCCTATATTATGGAATTTAAGTAATATGAAAATTAAAATATGCATTACTACCCTTAGGGAGTTAAGGGGAACACATATGGATGCTCCTGGATCTTCAAAGAGGATCACAAGTTTAGATTCCTACTCTTTAAATGATAAAATCTTTAGTGGGAGTTTGGTTCAACACAAATATATCTAGAATGGAAAGGGTAGTTGAGAAAAAATCCATGGTTTAAGGTGAATATTTCACCTTTCAAAAGATTTAACCTTTTGTTAGTCTAACTCTAATGTCGGGGCAAAAGACAGGATGAGATAAGATGTTTAAGGAAAAGATCCTTGAAGTGGCCCAAGCTCAAAGTGATCAATTACAAACAATGATCAAGGGCATACTATAATAAAAAAATAATATGAAATATTATAGTATATTTTCAATTTATGAGGACAAATTTAATAATTTTAAAGACACCATGACTGACCTATTTAATTCTTTAAAGACAATCAAGACCAAACAATGAGAAATAGAGAAGCAAATATCTAAAGAAATAGGCCAAGTTGGCCAATGGCAAGATAAAAGTATTCAAGTGAAATACTTTATTAAGGACTTTTCCAATAATCTATTCCAAACTTTTAGAACTATCATCAAGGCACATTTGAATATTTCCATGGCCATATTGGTTGACAAGATTGAGGCCCTGGCTAGTTGGTCTAAAATAATGAAAGACCTTGCCAAAGACATCAATCAACTAGAAGATTGAGAATATAATATGTTAGGAAACCTAATAAATGATCCCACATACCTCAACTCATTAGGTCTCATAAATGATGAAGAGTTCAAACATAGAACCTTTTAGTTCATGTAACAAGGAACTAGGGGTAAAACTAGATAGTAGTTGGCAATAAAAAAAATCATGGGCTTGATTCTATCATTAGAGGAGAAAATAAGAGATGCCAAGGGCATCAAAAAGGATATGGAGAATTTTTAAAATAACCTTAAAGAGTTATATATCATAGAAGTGAGCTTTACCTAAAATCAATGGTGGATCTTCAGTTTATTAATGAACAAAATTCTAGATTCAAGATCCTTCAAAAATAATAAGGGAATTCATCAGCACAAGGACCCTAGAGTAAAATTTATTTAGGGATATTCTCTTTGTAGTAAATTTATAAAATGTTGAAATAGAATATTATTTTGTAAAGGCATGTGTGAGTTGTAAAAGCACGTTTCCTATAGGTCAGCTTATGTGGAAAAGATTAGTGTATTCTAAAAACTTTTATAAAGAGGATATCTATCCTTACACTTTTACACTTGTAGTTTATTATGACTAATCAACATACTTCCTTGAAATATATACAAGGAGTATTTTCATTTGTAAATATATGAGCTAAGAAACTAGTGTAAACTTTGAGCAACTAATACAAGTAGACAATTTTGAAAGAATTGTCTCATTTTATTTGTTTAAATTTCTATATGGATTCTTTCTCAATTGTTTGTTCTAAAATTTAGATTTGAATTATTCTTGTGAATTCCTGGTATGTACCTTTGAATGTAGAATCATTAAATTGTTCTAATACTAGGTTAATTGAAGGTTTCTTAGTTTACTTCATTTTATTTGCTCTACATTTGTAGATGTGCATTAACTATCTGCTTAAAGGAGTAAATATTTAAAGTAAGCTTAGTTCTTATTTTCATTATTTTTTGTCTTCCTTAGAAGTTTACCTGATATATGTTGTGATGTGAGCTTAAGTGGTTTTGATTCATATATTGGTTTTAAGTGCATACTTGGGAAACATTTGAACTTTGTCATGATGTTTAAGATAAAGATTAGTTAGATATTTCTTCTTTACCTTACCCTACCTTTTTACTTATTTTTTAACCAGATCACTTTTGTTTAAATCCCATTATAAATATTCTTATAGGCTAGTCTTTAGATTAGAATTTGATCATAATTCACTAATATCAATATATATTACTTTAGTTTTGTAAAGATAGTTTGAATAGGGCCAAGGTGGCTCCTAAACACTAAAAATTATAAATATTGTAAAACAATCTACTTGCTCTATTGTTATTGCACCAAACATAACAAGATTATCACAACCTACAATTCATGCTCTAAATTATTTTAAATTCTAAAATGAGAAGTTTATTTAAACACTAAGAGAACCTGTGATACACATTAAGGAATCAACAAGTCTCCACTTATATATGAAGTTATTTCTCAAGGTAAGGTGCCTTCTCTAGTTAGCTCTATATAATATTGCATATGATCATCTATTTGATAGAGAAAAACAACTTCTGAGTGAGTATGAGATTTAACAAACATGGATGCACAATATTTTATGATAAACTAAGGTTTAAAATGTTGAGTAACTACTAGTTTGGGCTTTGATTATTTAGATGTCTTCAACTATTGAGTGAGTAAACACTATACCTAAGGTTTAGTATTCTCATACAAGAAATTACACTCATCTGCATGTAGAGATTTTATATTTTTCTTAGATTTTACCTTCATCTAGTTAGTTTTTTGTGAAACAAAAGGAGAGTCTAGTTCAGCCACAATGATGTAGGGTTTGTTCACTTTATGTAAATGAATGACTAAATTTTATCTCCCTGATGAGCCTCTAACTGATTTTCACAATCTTGATAGTCATCTAGCCATCATATGCCCATTTATTATCAATTAGTGTAGGGTAATGAGTTTCCACTATATTCATATTGATGACTTTAAAGTCACCTACTCATTGACCATGCAATATGCATAGTAAGATTGTCTTTGGGGATTCAAAGGGCAATTGTGTCACATAAGATTATACTATCCACATAAGTAACATTGCAAAGGAGGGTATAGGTAATTATTTCCTCAACCACCTTAGTAACACCCTCTATACTATCCCCTAGATCATCCTTTATTTGACCGATAACCTCATCTATAGCCTCCCTTTGCATTGTATTCCATTATTGATTTTATTGGGTATTATCTCTAATCCTAAATTATTGTTTCATAATTGGTGGGGTCTAAATAATTTATTATCGATGCATCATTATTGGATTCCAAGGTACTAAGTAATGGTATTATGGTGATGGTGGTGTCTAATTTAGGGAAAGAGTGGTCCAACTGGTCAAACCTTGAGGCTAGTACTAAGGCAAACTAGGAATCCATTATGGACCTCTTGGTTTCCATAACCCTTATCAAAATATGGGCTTAGAATCATCTACTTTATTGAGTATACTTGATGCATAGTGATGGTGAATACACTATTTTTAATGTCTTCTTTGAGCTCCTATAAATCCCTACAATTATTTTCATCATGATCATGAAATTTACAAAAAATGAAATAAAAACTCTATGGTCTTTTGACATATTATTACAAGAGATGGTACTGCATTTTTGCATTCCCTACTAATCTATATATTTCACAAAATTTTGTCTTGATATTGGTATAATCTTTCATGTGATTTGTTTGTTTCCCACATTCCATGCACCATAGATTTAGCTTAGGTTTATCTGCTTCATGATATTGCTTCATCCTCTTCATAAAAGCTTGGAATTCATTTTCTATTTTAGAACCAATTATGGGAGCTTCCCCATAATCTTTAATTTGCTCCACACAAATAGAAACATATATAGTATCCTACTTAGTAGCTATTTGGGTATGTGTTATAGTAAACCTAGTCCTTCAATAAACCATGTAGCTTTATCTTTATCTTATAAATCAAACTCCACCTTATTCATAACATCTGAGAACCTATGATCATAATCATAGACTAATTTTCCTAACTTCTACCTAATCTCCTTTAGGTATTGAATAGTCTAGCTTATACATTTCTTGATTTTGAATTATATAATGAACCACTCAACTTGTTGTAGATTTACTTGAGTGAGATCTCTATAGTATATAAATTTAAAGGCTCTTCCATTTAGTTCCCCTATTAATTCACATTTCTTTATATCCTCATTGGTAATACCCTTAGCTTGGCATCTCATATCACATGTTAGTAATTACTTCTTAAGGTCTATAGACCCATCATATGTTTCTAGGTTGATAAATGCTCCAAAATCACCCATATTATAAAGTGGTGTCAAAGGGATCTACTATATAGATATTATAGTGAGAAGCTACATTCTATGCAATCCTACCTATGCACTAAAAGGATTTACCTATGTAATGAGTGAGTTTTTCTGCACACTCTATTTTTTTGTATTTCTCTGCCTAGTTTCAATGAACCTTATGGCCTTTAAATCCTTAAAAATTAAGGTTATTTCAATTTCAATACCCCATCAATACACTTTTTATGAAAATGGACCTTCCCAACTACTATCTTCATATTTTTATAGGTGAAGTTTTTTATTAAAATTTAACAAATTGTGTTACAGGGATGTGTGCTCTTCTAGTGAATGATTCTTTCCTACAACTTTTCCTTCTAAGCTTGAGCCTATGATTTTATTCTACTTCTTTTATTGATATGTCATGTCCTTTTAATAATACCCATTCTTTTATCTTCTCACTACATTTATCATATAACTAATCTACCTCTACACTATTCTCATCTTTATCTTTGAACATCTCTTCTTCATCTCACTCTTTGTCACTTCTTTCTTTCTATCGGCATTCATCTTCTTATTTCATCTAATATTTATTCATCCTTCATTATTCATCTCTTTCTTCTTATTCATCAAATATTATTACTTCTTATTCATCTATTTTACTGCTACTCTTAACTCTACTCGTCTCTACGTGGGTATTTTTATATTTACTCCATTAATTCTATTGTCATAGCTCCTATTCTAAATCCATAATCTTATTTTAACTCTTCTTCCCTCATGTCTCCATTATATATTTAGGTTTAATACTTATCTACCCATCTAATACTCATTCACTATCACATCACACACATCCCCATACTCCCAAAGTGACTATTCTATATTGGTTGGAGTAGGCACCATGGCCTTCTCCATAACCAACATCTTCACAAAGATAGGTAGTCACTAAAAAAAATTCATCAAATCCTTCTAATAAACAAGTCCTTCACACATTTGAAAGCTATGTATCTTTGTACTTCAAACTCAGTTATATGTTTGTCTACTTTATTAATTACCCAATGATTTATTGCTCTTGTCTAGTCAGTTTTCAATCTCTATAACTAGTCTATATTTTCTTTAGACTAGATTATAGTTTATTCCATCCTTGGGTTAAAGTAATAATTTTCCAATCATGATAACTAGTTAGCTAATAATTTAGGCAACCTGTGCCAATTTTTTTCGTAAATATCTCCCTAAATATGTTCTTGAATGATTTATTGAATGGTAAGACCAGTCATTTTTTATTTTTCTTCTATAACATTACACATCCTTTGGTCTAACCATATCTTAATATCTCTCTGCCCTGGTAACCATCTTAGCATAATTTCCTCCAAGAGGAGTCACATGCTCACTACACCATTGTTAGCAGAGGTTCCTAAAGAATCAAAACATAAGGATGAGCAAAGTTGTGATATACTTAATGTGTGAAGAATTGTTTATTATATAAAGATAGGAATTTAGATGACAAAAACATAGGAAACATTAATTATCATGTTTTATTAAGGAATTAAAAACAACTAGTATTGCATAAACTAAAATAATGCATTTACAATATTTTAGATAAAAAGTAACCAAAACATTACACATGAGAATGAATGCAAGGAACATAATAAGAAATCACATAGGTAACCATAACTAGATAATCTATATTGATCTCTTCTAAAAAATTGAACCCTCTTGTTCTTATAAACAAAAGTATATATAGACATTTCTAATCTATGACTGTTCATCTTCTTCTCGTACTTAACACCAAAAGTGGAGTCTCTTCATATTCTATCCTATTACAAGTCATGAAGATAAGACAAAATAGACTATATAACAACAAAATGAATACATAACACATGAATATCAGATAAATATCCTATGCAGCTTTACAATCTATGTTCTTCTACCAACAAGTAGGTTGTTGGATATTATGATCATGTAATACATAAACCCTATTATTTTGACTACTGCTTACATTAACTCCAATAATAGGGGTCTCAGATCACATGTAGTTCTTCCTTAGGGAATGTGTATAATCAACATTCATAATATGCTAGAATGACTTTTTCTTAGGCCCTTCTTTGATCAAGCATGTAGATCTATGTGTGATGATGAGTAATATGTAAAGTTTTGAAATATAATTTTGACTATTTTTCATGCAATTATTTGCCAAAGTAGTAAGTGCTACCTTGTGAGGCTATTTATATAGAAACAACTTTAATTTGAATGTAAAATGTGTGTTCATGGGATGATAAGGTGAAAATATAGATAAAATCATAAGAAGAGACCTAAATAAAGGTTAAGGACCCAAAAAAATTTAAAATGTGACCATTGAACAATAGTGTTAAGGTGGACAATAGCATAGTGCACTATTGTCTAATGTCATGCTAGTTCTTGTAGGTAAAAAACTAGGTAGTGGTTGTTATAAATAGGTAAGGGGACCTTGTAACTGGGATGGGATGACATAAGACCACTGAGGGTGCAATGCATATATAAAAAATGTCATAATAAGGACCAAAAAACTAAAGTGACCATGTAAACAAGAACTTTAATCATCATTAAGAACATTTTGTGAAATAGATAAAAAACACATAGTACTTATGTTTCTTGACCAAATTAGGATGTGTATAATTTTCTATGACACACTTATTACAAAAATATTTGTGACCTAAAATAGGCTTAACCTTTCTTTATATTAGGAAGGGTGTTATTAGTTGAAATCTTAAAACTATTTTTTTATGTGAAAAAAATCCATGATCTTATGTTTATATAACTAGATGTGAAAATAAGTATTGGGAAGGTTAACCTATGAAGTATTTTATATAAGTTAGGTATTTCTTATCTAGATATCTATTATGCCCTTAAGGTAAAGGGATAGTTTGACTTCAATAGAGATTTTTTTTTAGGATAGTCTAAATGTAACTTAGAAATATCATATAGAAAAACATGACCAATGGTAGCTACCAAATCATAGATGAAATTCCTATAAGGAAAATAAATACATGAGCACTATACCAAAGATTCAAAATTAAGGTTTCAATATTGAAAGATAAAATAATCTTACATCCATGGGGAAAGATACACAATGAGCTCAACACATACTATGAGAATTCTTTATTAAAAAAAAATAGAGAAATATTTTGGACCAAAAAAATAATAATAAAAATAATTTTGTCATATTTTGGACATTGTCTAATTTAATGACATATAATCAATCCATTCAGACTACACACAAAATTTTAATATACTTTTAGAGATATTTATCCTAAATAAATATACTAGTAAAGTAATTTATTCTATCCATTGACATGAATTATCAAATAAATGAATACAAAAAATAATATTATGTGATGATTCAATACCTCATCAAAGACATTCATGATGAACTTCTAGTATTTATTTACTAAGATTTAATGTCCAACACTTCACTATTCATAATAATAGTTTCAACAAATATACTAGTGATGTGAGATGTCATTATAGAGGAAAAGGGTTATTTTAATGGGAAAGTATCTAAAATAAAACAATAAATGTAAAAAACAAGGCAAAATCTAACAATTTCCAAATGTGGTATGAATATCAAAGTAGACATAGGATAACATGATGATGGGAATTATAATTCTAGTGTTTTCAAACCCTTTTTCCCCAATATTAAATTATTAACATAAAAAATTTAAACTTTTAAATGAAAAATTAGAATATTCCTTAGAATATTCACCTTTCATGGCTCAAGTAATGAAATAAAAATAATTCCACTCATCCTATATAGTCTGACATGATCATAGTCATGGTTTAGAATCCTTTGAAAAAGAAGTATTATAGATCTCATAGGATCAGATAATTTAATGTCGATGATGATAAGGATGGTGTAAATTAGAAAGGGAAATATGGCATAAGGAATGAAAATTTATGAGGGAGTTCATGGGTAAATAAATTTTAAACAATAAAAAGGAGATAAGGGACACTAGTGAGAAAAATCAATTTGACATCAACATGGAAATCCATGTTATTTAATTAGCTAATATCACCCCTTATAAGTAAAACTAGTATGGTTGTATAGTAGGTCCTATTATGAGTACTAAGGATTTTGTAGAAATTCATAGATCCATTTCATATCAAGTCTTTCAAAATTATTGTAAAAATTGTCCTATATAAATGACACTTTGTAAGAATTTTGTTTCAAATTTTTTTATAGATTAACATCATAGACATGTCACCTATAATCTCATTGGGTATAATTATTTTACATTTAATTGCCCAATAATCAGTAAGTAATAAATCTATTCAATGTCATAGGGGTGTCACTTGGTCAAAAAAATTCATATCAAATGTCATCATATGAAAATCATAATTTCACCTTAGTTTTAACATTTACCATGACATCTTATTATTAATGACATACTTTTAACACTAATATCCTTATTTCCAACAATATAATGATGTAAAATTATTAAATAAAAATTACCCCTTGTATGATATATGTGATAGGTACCACTTTACCATTGTGATCCCTTTGTGGTCAATCCATAATAAATGATACCATAAATTCCATTAAATAAAATGATGAAACAATCCTTGGTGCAATCATGCTAGTTATAAAAATTTAGGGTTACTGATAATTATTATCTTTGATTATCTATATGAGGGGTGTGAAATAATTTTTTAAGGGCAATAAATTTTGGAAATGGGATCCATTTTTACTTTTTTTAAATAATCCAAAAAAATCAAAGATCTTTATAGTTTTATAGGTTACAACAAATTTTGATTCAATTTTATAGGCCACTATTAACATAAATATGGCCTCAATATTATTAAAATTAAATACAAAAGGAAACAAAAAAAATTAACACAATTAAAAATTTAAAATATAGAAATACTTAGATAAATTTATGAGGAAGCAATAATCTCTTATAGGAAAATAATAACATAAATATTAATATTTTAGTTCCCAAAATCGTAAATGTAACATAACACAAGTGAATATTAACTCATGTTTACATTATTTTATAAATTCAACTTGACTTTATTATTAGGCCTATCACTAAGACTAATATGGCCATTATAAATTTATATTACAAACTCTAACATCCTCATTTAATTATTGTTCTATAAAATACACCAAGATTATTTGTAAATTTTACAAATTTATCTTGGACAAAATATTTGAGGATAATGTGTGTAGTTTTGTCTTTGCTTGTAATTATTTCATATCAATTTCTCCATCTTATATGAGCTATAAAATGAAACTTAATAGTGTACTTCAACATGTTCGATTCAATCATTAAATATGGGTTTTGTTTTAATATTTATAACTCCATAGATATCATGTAAAATCATTATAGATTCATTGTATATTGTTAACTACATATATTAAGTCATGTTGAGTGGTTATAAAACAAATCAAGTTTCCCATTAGTTACTTGTGAATTGATTCATTTGGTTAATTTTGAATTCATTTTTGCTAAATGTTTTAGCATTTTATTGATAGCTATTAATTATATTTTTCAAGCTACCAACCTAAAATTATGTAAGAAAGGTATTTCATATTATGGAAATTAAATAAAAATGTGTTGATTAGCTTTAAAAACTTATATACCTATGCCATAATGTAGGAGGCCTATATTTTTAATTTTAAAAATCATAACATAAATTTGTTTTCACATTTTCAATTACTCTGATATCGCTAAATGTGATGATGATGACATAGACATATTCCAATATATTAACCACATAACCAATCTCACTTTTTACTTTGATATAAGGTTTAGAGGGACTTATTTTAAATCCCTTTTCTCCTAATTATTGGTCAATTTCAATGTATTAAGGACTTGGAGCTAGTTTCAGGCCATTTAGGGTTTTCTTTAGTCTATATACCAAAATTTACTTCATAGTTAGTACATGTATACCTATCCATTTATATCTCTATTGAGGAAGTCACTCTTCACCTCCATATTGCATAATTTATTATCAAATTGTTTTACCCTGGCTAGAAACAAGTAGATTGTTCCATTTTTTAGTATGAGTATAATTATCTTAATATTTAATGCATATCTTCCATGAAAATAAATTTATGACTATATTTGATGTATAATTTTCAATCATCCCATTTTCATTGTACTTTAATTTTTATGCCCTTTTGTAGTCAATAGGTTTCTTTCTAGTAGACATCTTTTTTAGAGGTCATGTTTGAATCTTTATCAAAGTCTCATGTTAGGATTTTATATAGTTTCTGTAGTTTGGTATTCCTTTGGATCATTCATAATATTGAGTCTAAAATTATTATTTAACATTATCCATCAAAGTATTAATCACTATATCATATGTATTAACTTTTTTTGGTTTTCATTCAATCAATAGTTATATCTAACTAAACATCACCAATAGTATTGCACCTCTATTTTAGTATTTTAATTTCCTATAAATCAACATTTATTTTTAAATGATTTGGGTTATTTTAATTAGCATCTTGGAATAAAATTTAATGATAATAAACCTCATAACTAGCCCCATTTCAAGTTGATGATCTACATGCATCATACATGACTTTCGAACAGATCTATCATCATATCCAATAACTTATATATATATATATATATATATATATATATATATATATATATATATATATATATAGGATATCCATATAATTTCATCAAATACCACATCATGCCTAAATCATAATTTTTTATTTTTAATATCAACCAATTAATATTCTTAATGATTTTTGTTGTATCATGTGAGCATCAATTTATTGCATTTAACATCAAGTTTACTTATTTTTAAGAACCCATGAATTCAGAGTTAAACCAAAAATATTAAGATGACTTTATTTTTGTTTTTTCACTTAAACCATCCTTATTCTATAATTTTCATATGTAATACTTTTGTTAAAAAATGATTAAACTTATATATTAATATTTTTGTTGATTCCACCCAATATTTATGAGGAACGAACTTGTTCTCTAAAATATCCCTCGCCATATTCACAAAGGTAATATTTTTAACTCTAATACTTTATTTTTCCATAAAATGTAAGGTGTAGTGTATTGCCTCTAGAATAATTCATGGGTATAAATATAAATAAACCCATTAAATAATAATTTTATGCCATTATCTAATATACAAAATTGAATGGTCTTCCCATATTATTTTTATACCATATCTTTGAAAGTTTGAATTCACTAAACACATCTTATTTAAAATTTAGTAAATATAACCACATCATTATGAGAAGTGATCTATATGTAGTGAAATAAACTTGGCACTAGATATTCATATGTCCCTCATAAGTTCAAAATTTAGATCAAGGATTGACTAGAGAACCTCCTTATCTCTCCAAACTTATCCATTACCCAATGGGACCCATGATTCTAAGCCTGACATACACCAAAACAATCCTTACTGATTAAGAATCTCTAGAATACCATCAACCAAAAATTTATTTAAAAAAAATAAGAAAGATATTTCAAATTCAAATGTTCATATCTTTGATTCCAAAGTCATTTATAATATTAACCACTCTTAGAAATAAAAGAATGCTTTCTTACGTCCTTTACATCAAACAATAATAAAATTACATATTTAAGACATAATGTTCTAATGTTCTACTTTTTATCTATCATTTATCAAGACATATAGCTAATTACATAGCTTAAGTCACATTAAATAGACATAAATAAAAACAAATTTACCACTATTTACTTATAAACTTATTCACTGGCTGATTTTGAATTATTATTTTCTAAATCTTTTAGCCTTTTCTTGATGGTATATATTATATTTTTCAACCCACCCACCCAAAATCATATAATAAAGGTATTCCATAATTTTTTTAAAATTAAAAATGTGTTTTTTAGTTTTACAAACTTATACACCTATGCATTAATGTAAGAGGCCTAGATTTATAATTTTAAAAATAATAACATGAATCTATTTTCACCTTTTAAATTTCTCTAATATCACTACATGTGATGGTGATGATGGCATATACATATTATAATATAGTCACCACAACCAATTTCACTTTGAAATTGATATAAAGTTTAGAAGGAATTTTTTAAAATACATTTTC
>JARHVA010008129.1:502500-505000 GCA_037957365.1 Torreya grandis
GATGTTAAATTGTAATGGGAGGGGTGTTTTTGAGGAAAAATGAATGTCTAGGTTGTTCTTGTCAACTTCATCATCTTCCTCAAGAATGGAATCCTGATTGTTTAAACCCCTAAATTCTATAAATTACCATGTTTGGAATCCAAAAATTCAACAACTCCTTCAATTAAAGGGCTTATGGAGATTTTTTTTTGAAACAACACCTGCAACATTCACCACTAAAAAAGACAAATATGCATATGGTTGTAAGCAGGATGAGGCTCTTGGATTGATTTACCTCAACGTCTCAAATAATCTTCAATTTCACATTGCAGATGCTACTACACCAAAATAGGTATGGGAAAAATTTAAAAAACTATTTGGCAAAGTTATTGAGTTTAAAATTTTGCAATAGATGCAGAATTGAGTACTCTCTCTCCATCAGATTTCCCTTCAATAGAAGAATTCTTGGCAAAATTCAAATTTATAAGGTCACAGTTGAAAGCTGGTGACAAGGATAAAAGTGATCAGGAGTGCATTTTCATGATTTTGTCAAATTTGAAAGGACCATATAGTGTTTTTTCCTCTGCTTTTTATACTATGATGGATACATTAGGTGATGAATTCAAATGGCCTTCCTTTGAAGTTTTTTGTGAAAGATTGACTAGGGAGCAAACAAAATTAATGGCCTTAGATGCTCTACCTGGTCCTAGTCATGCTCTAGTTGCTAATTCTTCTAAATAAAAACCTTCACCTAAGTCTAAACAAAAGTAAGCACCTTCAAATAACCCTCCAGAGTCCACCACCCAAACACCTCATCATTCTAAATCTACTAAGACCAAAAAGTCCTTTAAGCAAAAGAAGAAAACATTTGGTCTATGTAATTTTTGTGGTGGTCCTAATCATGATGAAAGTAGATGTTTTAAGAATATGGAAGCATTAGAGGTAGCAGTTAGACAACACAAAATTTCCATTCCATCTCCATCTCCTTCTACTTCTCCTGTAGGAAAAGGGAAAACACTTTCAGCCAGGGCTATATCTTCATGTCATGATCAGTGAATTTTTTATTCAAGTGCTTCTCACCATCTTACACATTATAAGGATCTATGGTCTTCTCTTATAGATTGTAGTACATCACATATTGTTATGGGTAACTCCTCACATATTAAAGTTTTGGGATCTGGTACTGTTGACAAATAGGATGGATGTTTTAACAATGTACTGCTTGTACCCCAAATCTCTTCTAATCTTCTCTCTGTATATCAAATATGTAATTCTGGTACTGGTAAAACTGTGGAGCTTACTTCACATGATGTTGTAATAAGAGAATGTAATGATCCTAGTGAGATATTTGCTACATGTATACCAAACTATACTATAAGACTCTATACTTTTGATAAGTTTGAGTCTTTTATGTCTTCTAGTTCTTCACTTATAGCACATGGTAATAATCTCAGCAAATTGTGGCATGAGAGATTAGGGCATTTGATTTATGGATATATGCAACAAATGAGTACAAAACATCTTGTAAAAGGCCTTCTTAAGGTCTCATGTATTGATGGGGTGTGTTCTGGTTGTCTAGTAGGTAAACAACACTAGGATCCATTTCTAGTTGGTAAAGCCACACGTGCAAATGCACCCTTAAGGTTGGTTCATAGTGATTTGATGACTTTTCCAACTCATTCTTTTTCATGGGCTAAATATGCACTCACATTCATTGATTATTTCACTTGTAAAAATTGGGTATATTTTCTCAAGTTGAAAAGTGAAGTTTTTGAGACTCTTAAGGCCTTCAAAGCCTTTGTTGAAAAATAATCATCTCTTCCTCTTAAGAAGATATGCACTGACAATGGGGGCAATATGATAGTAATGCTTTTTATGATTTTTCTATTGAGCATGGGATACAACACCAGTTCACTATACCACACACTCCTCAACAAAATGGTGTAGCAGAGAGGAAGAATTAAACATTGAAGAGATGGCTAATTGTATGATTCACTCTAAAAATTTGGGTCCATAATATTGGGCTGAAGCTGTAAATTGTGCAAACTACATTCAAAATCGTATGCCTCACAAAGCTGTGTAAAATATGACACTAGAAGAAGCTTGGTCTGGGATCAAGCCTGATATTTCAGATTTTCACATCTTTGGGAGTCAAGCATGGGCATTTATTCCTAATGACAAATGTAAAGCATCGGAGAAGAAAAGCCAACCACTCATTTTTGTTGGTTATTGTGAAGATTTAAAAACCTACCATCTTTCTCATCCTATCACACATGATGTGTTGTTTCGATGGGATGTTCAGGTTGATGAGCTACCCACTCCATAGGAGTGTACATCTAGTTCTTCTTCTCCTCCTCCTTCTTCTATTGAGGATAGTGAGGATTTGCTTTCTATTGTTGATGATGATGATGTTGCACTTATTCAGCCACCATAGCCATCTTCTTCACCACCTTTTCCCAAGTGGGCAAAGAGCACTCTACAGGTAGCTGGTTCTTTTATTGGCGATCCATCTGATTCTCAT
>JARHVA010008129.1:510000-545000 GCA_037957365.1 Torreya grandis
ACCTGGAGCATTCTCAAAAAATCTTTTATTTAACAACATTTTGTCCTGAGCAAGCTAATAATAATAAATAGTAACATAATTCACACATCCCAAGAATCTTTGTAACATTTTTTTATCTATTAAAATATCAAGAAAATTATTGATAACTTTAAACACATGTTCTTGAACTGTAACCTCTCCTGACCTTATTGTAATACCAAAAAAATCTATCTCATCTTTAAATGTTACCATTTTCTTGGCTGAAAGTAACAGACCATTTTCAAACATGATTTTATAAAACTATTCTAAATGTTCTAGATGTTCCTTGGGAGATTTACTAAATACCAAAATATCATCTATATATACAATAATGAAATTAGAATATGCAGTAAATATCTGATTCATCATTTGCTAGAATATACTGGGAGCTATCTTCAAGCTGAATGGTAAAACATTCCACTCATACTGTCCAAATGGAGTAATGAAGGTTGTTTTATAACTATCTTTTTCAGCAACCTATATTTGCCAAAAACTAGACTTGAGATCAAATTTGCTGTAAACTCTACTACCATTGATTCTTTGTAAAATTTCATCCTTGGATGGAATCAGATGTTCGACTGAAACAACATACTTATTTAGATGAATATAATTTATAAGCAATCTCTTTTTCCCTCTAACTTGTTCAAACCTTTTATTCACATAAAAGGCTTCACATCCCCATGGACTATCAGAATCTCTAATTAGTCCCTGTTCCTTTAACTGAGTAATTTCTTGTAAGCATTCATCTCTTAAAGGAGACATACCTGAATGGTGAGCTTTGAACTTAGGCTCAATTTGTCTTCCATTCTTTTTTGTGATCATATATAACTCAATAGAACATTCATGGTGCTTTTTGTGCTAGAAAGCAAGAGAATTTTCAGAACAGTCAGTAATAATCTTAGAAATAATAGAATTAATATTTGACTGACAAAGATTTATCTTCTAATGAATCCAGGAATTATTTATAACCTTCCTAGTCTTTTCTCTGAGAGGAATTCTGCACTCATATCTACCTTTCTTATAGAGAGAATATTTTTGTGCTAATATAATTTCATGAGGCTGAATGATGATAGGATAGAAACTAGTCAAGTTATTTGAACCAATCATCATATCAAACATTGGGATTTCATGTTGAACAACCGTAGATCTTCTCATTTCTATGTTATAAATATGAGAGGTCTCACGCATTTCAGGCAAGTCATTTTGAGAACAAAGGTCTTAGAAGTCAATTAGGGGCTTAAGTGTCTGTAAGTGTCCTATCTAAGCTTTATCATATAAGCTTGTTCAGCTTTCTTTGTTTAGTTGTTTAATCTATAATAAGAAAGTGCGATTTATTCTATTCTCTGTGTAATGGTATTGGAGCCATGTTTCAATCTTGTGGAACCATGTTTCAATCTTGTTAAAGCCATTCTTGATAGTATCATGCTCAATTCTTGCCTGAGTTAAGTTCATAAGTGCAAACTCTCTATTGTTTGAACACGATACCCGATCAACATAATCAAACAATATTCAAACAACAGAATGTTTGCACTTATGAACTTAACTCAAGCAATAATTGAGCATGATACTATCAAGAATGGCTTTTAAAAGATTGAAACATGGTTCCACAAGATTGAAACATGGCTCTAAAAACATTACACAGAGAATAGAATAAATCGCACTTTCTTATTATAGATTAAACAACTAAACAAAGAAAGCTGAATAAGCTTATACAACAAAGCTTAGATAGAAGGACACTTATAGACACTTGAGCCCCTTATTGACTTGTAAGACCTTTGTTCTCAAAATGACTTGCCTAAAATGTGTGAGACCTCTGATCTAACATAGAAATGAGAAGATCTACGATTGTTCAGCATGAAATCCTAATGTTTGATATGATGATTGGTTCAGATAACTTGACTAGTTTCTATTCTATCATCATTTAGCCTCATGAAATTATATTAGCACAAAAATATTCTCTCTACAAGAAAGGTAGATATGAGTGCAGAATTCCTCTCAGAGAAAAGACTAAGAAGGTTATAAATGATTCATGGATTCATCAGAAGATAAATCTCTGCCAGTCAAATATTAATTATATTATTTCTAAGATTATTATTGACTGTTGTTCTAAAAATCCTCTTGCTTTGCAGCACAGAAAGTGCCATGAATGTTCTATTGAGTTAAATATGATCATAGAAAAGAATGGAAGACAAATTGAGCCTAAGTTCAAAGCTCACCATTTAGGTATGTATCCTTCTTTAAGAGATGAATGCTTACAAGAAATTACTCAGTTAAAGGAACAGAGACTAATTAGAGATTCTAATAGTCCATGGGGATGTGAAGCCTTTTATGTGAATAAAAGGTCTGAACAGGTTAGAGGGATAAAGAGATTGGTTATAAACTATATTCCTCTAAATAAGTATGTTGTTCTGGTCCAACATCCAATTCCATCCAAGGATGAAATTTTACAAAGAATCAGTGGTAGTAGTGTTTACAACAAATTTGATCTCAAGTCTGGTTTTTGGCAAATACAGGTTTCTGAAAAAGATAGATATAAAACAACCTTCATTACTCCATTTGGACAGTATGAGTGGAATGTTTTACCATTCGACTTAAAGACAGCTCCCAGTATATTCCAGCAAATGATGAATCAGATATTTGCTACATATTCTAAATTCATTATTGTATATATAGATGATATTTTGGTATTTAGTAAATCTCCCAAGGAACATTTAGATCATTTAGAACAGTTTTATAAAATTGTGTTTGAAAATGGTCTGGTACTTTCAGCTAAGAAAATGGTAACATTTAAAGATGAGAGATTTTCTTGGTATTACAATAAGGTCAGGAGAGGTTACAGTTCAAGAACATGTGCTTAAAGCTATTGATAATTTTCTTGATATTTTGATAGATAAAAAAATGTTACAAAGATTCTAGGGATGTGTGAATTATGTTGCTGGTTATTATTATCAGCTTACTCAGGGTAGAATGTTGTTAAATAAAAGATTGTCTAAGAATGCTCCAGATTGGTCTCTAGTTATGACTCAAGTAGTACAAAGGATCAAAGAAAAATGTCAAAATCTGCCTCCATTAACCTTACCAAGTAATGGTCTAAAGATTATTGAAACTGATGCCTTTGACTATATTGGGGAGCAGTGTTAAAAGAAAAAATGGCAAATGGAACTGAAAGACCTTGCAGGTATGCATCTGGAAGTTTTAAGCAAGTGTAAAATCTCTATTATCTGAATATTGTTTGATTATGTTGATCTAGTATTACATTTAATTACTCTTTTGAAAATAGGGAAGTGGCGAGGTCCCTTGAAGCCATGGATAGGCATGTGTGAATCTGATTAAGTACTGAAGATAAGAAGACTAATGGAAACTCTGGATCAATTTTTAGGTGATAATTCAGGTACATCTGAAGTCTGTACCTTATCTAAACTTTCTCAATGTTATGTTAATGATACTACCATTGAAATAGAAGAATCCAATCCCAGTCCAGGATGGACTTTACCTAGCCTTAAGCCTACTAATGTCTATGATAAGATTTCCCATTTCCATCTAGTTGCTAATACCAATATTAAAATTTTTGAGAATGTTTTACAAGTAAAAACAACTAATCAAAATAAATATTATTTACAGGTGTTTGATGATAAAAACATTATCCAACTCCGTTCTCAGCAAAAATACAAGTTTCTTCATATAGGAGCTATTTCTATTGGTATACATCCTCTATTTTGTCATGGTTTAAATGTTAGTCTGCTTGCTTGTCTTCTTGATAATAGACATATGTCTTTCTCTGCTTGTTTATAGTTTACTATTCAAACTAGTTTACATGATGGTCCCATCTATACTATTATTTATCCTAATTATCCTATTGTTATCCACCAAGAAGCTAATTTTAATAAAATCTTCAAGCTATTTCTTCAAACCTCTGGTTTACATATGATTACTAGTTTATCTCCCTTAGCTATCTAGTATAAATTCATGTATGACTTAACCAATACTCTATATCCTATTGTTAAGCATACCCCACAGCAAGGCCAAAGCATGGTGAGTTGAGCCACACCGAACAGTCAAATTCTTCCTGCAGAAGCAATTTCTTGGCCTAAATTAATGTTTCCTAAGAAGTGGATTATTCATACTAATTTCATTCAACAACCCAAAAAATCTTTGTCTATGGCTACCTCTATAAAATACCTTCTAGATAAGTCTATGATTAGGTTTAATCCATCCTTAGATCTATCCTCTATACTTAGTCCTCCATGTTTGCATACTAAAAAGGTCCATGATCCTAAGATTGACTCTTACTATTGTCTTGATTGTAAAAATATCTTGAGTCATCCAAGTCAATCTGTGATTCATATGATCCAAAGGGATAAGAGAGACCTAGAACTTCAAAACCTATTTAAGAGAAAACAGTAGCTGATATCTCAAGCTAAAAAGGTCTGCATGGAAGGATCCTCTAATCAAGGTGAAAGCCATACATGGAAAACTCCTCTAGGATATGAATCTTATACTGAGAAAGGATTCCCAAAGTTAGCTGACTTTGATCAGTACTCTCCTGATGGTAAAACAAGATCTCAGATGTATTATTTGAGAACTTCTGACAAATGCCTTAACTAGTCAAGTGAAGTTAAGCTTCTCAATTGGAATAATGTTGCCAATAAGTGCTTGAATACAAAAATTTCCAATATTCAGTCTAGTTTAGACTAGATATCTGCTATGATGAAAAGTATAGAGCTTTACCAGAAAGGTTAACTCTCTAAAGCTATTACATTTCTAAATAGCAATAAGATATCTAGGCAAAATCAGATTATACAAAAGATTGATATTGAGACCGTAGTACTTAAGCAACAATAGTCTGAAGTTGTCAAAAAGATTGTTGAAACACAGTTTGAAGCTATTAAAAGGCTTGATGAAATCAAAATTTAGAATCATGACATAGTACAAGAGTAGCTTGAAATCAGTTCTCATGTTTCCTCTGTTGAATATAAATTAGAAGAAAAAGCTAAAGAAACTATTTCTAATATTGACAGTCTTTCTAGACAAATAGTTGATCAGAATCAACATGTTGCATTGATTCCTGAAATTCATCATAAGATGTTCGATGCATCTTCCTCTTCAATTGATATCTTTTCTACATCTGATCTTGCTTATGATAGATAAAATTGGCAGAATTTGGTAAAGCACCAAAAAGAAGAAATAAAAAGACTAAAGAAAAAACAAAATCATAAAGTGATAGTATAGCTAATAAAATACTTCAAATTGGTATGGCAAAAATAGAGGAGTCTAAAAAAGAAGGAATTTTTGAGATAGGAGAATCTTCTAATTCGAGACCTCCTCTGGACTCCCAGATTAGAACATTAAATCTACAGCCATTCTTCTAGAAATTTAATTGTGAATCTTTAGCCAAAAGAAAAGAGATGATACATGTTATGCTTTCATGGGCTAATGTTCAAATTTTTGGTCTTAAAAAAGATCCTGTCAATGTTACCTAGCAGATTTTGCCAATGGATTCATTGGTAATATCAAATATTGGTGGGATGCTTGTGGAAAAGTATTTCAAGATACAATAACTAGAGATGTTGCACCAGTAGTTGCTTTATGTAATGCCTTGTATTATGAATTTATAGGCATCATAGACAATGAAAATGCTGCTAACAAAGCTAAATTTCTAAAAGCAAAATTATGTGATATGACTCATCTTTATGAGTATATGTGCTATATGGAAAATTTATTCTACATTTCTGGTGAAATCTTCAACCTTGCATACAAGATAAGGTATGTTGAGTCATTTCCAAAATATTTTTCTACTAAGTATAATGAAGCCATGGGTGAAGCATTGTCAACAATGTCCTTTAGAAGGATAAACCAAAATATCAAAGCTATGAATGAAAATTTGTGTTTAGAGAAAAAAGCGTACAAAGAAACAATGAAGTTTCATAAGCAATTAGGAGTTAAGTTTTGTAACTCTCTTGGATAGAAAATTCAGAAGTAAAAAGAAAAAATAATCTTCTTGTCATTGTTTAATTCCAAAAGATCAACATTCTTGGAAACCAAGAACTAAGTTTTATAAGAAGAAGAAGAAGCTCTTTCCCAGGAAAGTCTTCAGGAAAAGGAAACATGGGTTTTTTAAATCCCCTATTAAATGTTTCCTCTGTCAAGGAAACCATTATGCTAATAAATGTCTGAACAAAGAAAAGCATTCCAAAAAGGTTAATTTTCTTTAACAATATGATCTGTATGAAGACGATTATGTTTTATTGACTGATGATGGTCAGAAGCATTATTCTTCTGATATTTTTTGGGATGAATTTTCAGTTGTAGAATCTGAAGATGAGAAAGTCAATATGAATCATCAAGAACTCAGTTCTGATTCTTAAATCTAAATCTTCAGAGTATGATTCAAATATAGGTTTTCAGATTCATATGATTAAAGCCCAATTTTTAGATAGTCTAAGTCTGTCTCAACATATTTCATATCTAAAATAAAAGTATGAAAATAACCCTATTTATATGATTTCTCAAAGAAGATTTTTATAGCAACAAATTGCTAATACTGAGCAGTAGTATGTGTTGCATATTTCTTAGCAGCAACAACAAAAGGAGTAGTTATCTAATTAGTTTTCTAAAAATCTTTCTAGTCAGTCTCCTAATGTCTAAGCAGCTTACCAGCCTGACAAGTATGAAAGAAACACTTAGCGAACGAAGCGTATTGCTCAGTTACAAAGATTCCTAGCCTGTGCTCAAGAAGAGTTATAGCAATTACTCAAGGAAGAAGCTAATGAAGAAGAGAATTAACAACTTTTTGAACAAGAATTAGCTCAGGTAACAGAACATTACTCTTTTCTTGGAGGGGGGAGAATCTACTATGCATCAATTTTCTTCTCAAGATTAGGATATGAATAATAGTATTCATCAAGTTTCAGTCCACACTACTAATAATCCTATCTGTGAGTTCACTATTAAGTGGAATGGGTTCATACCCTATAATTTGGATGTGTTAATTGACACCGGTGCTAAAATATCTCTTGCTCGTTATCACTCCATCCCTACAGATATGTGGAAAAGTGATTTCCATAGATTGACATTCAATACCAGGACAATAGTCTCTGAATTGTCTATTTATGTTCATATTGCTTTAGGAAATTTTGTGTATAACTTCAAGGTTGTTCAACATGAAATCTCAATGTTTGATATGATGATTGGTTCAGATAACTTGACTAGTTTCTATCCTATCATCATTCAGCCTCATGAAATTATATTAGCACAGATATATTCTCTCTACAAGAAAGGTAGATATGAGTGCAAAATTCCTCTCAAAGAAAAGACCAGGAAGGTTATAAATAATTCTTGGATTCATCAGAAGATAAATATTTGTCAGTTAGATATTAATTCTATTATTTATAAGATTATTACTAACTGTTGTTTTGAAAATCCTCTTGCTTTCATGCACAGAAAGCACCATGAATGTTCTATTGAGTTAAAGATGATCACAAAAAAAAATGGAAGACAAATTGAGCCTAAGTTCAAAGCTCACCATTCAGGTATGTCTCCTTCTTTAAGAGATGAATGCTTACAAGAAATTACTTAGTTAAAGGAACAAGGACTAATTAGAGATTCTAATAGTCCATGGGGATGTTAAGCCTTTTATGTGAATAAAAGGTCTGAACAGGGTAGAGGGAAAAAGAGATTGGTTATAAATTATATTCCTCTAAATAAGTATGTTGTTCCGGTCCAACATCTGATTCCATCCAAGGATGAAATTTTACAAAGAATCAGTGGTAGTAGAGTTTACAGTAAATTTGATCTCAAGTATAGTTTTTGGCAAATACAGGTTGCTAAAAAAGATAGATATAAAATAACCTTCATTACTCCACTTGGATAGTATGAGTGGAATGTTTTACCATTCGGCTTTAAGATAGCTCCCAGTATATTCCAGCGAATGATGAATCAGATATTTGCTACATATTCTAATTTCATTATTGTATATATAGATGATATTTTGGTATTTAGTAAATCTCCCAAGGAACATCTACAGCATTTAGAACAGTTTTATAAAATCATGTTTGAAAATGGTCTGGTACTTTCAGCCAAGAAAATGGTAACATTTAAAGATGAGATAGATTTTTTTGGTATTACAATAAGGTCAGGAGAGGTTACAGTTCAAGAACATGTGCTTAAAGCTATCAATAATTTTCTTGATATTTTAACAGATAAAAAAATGTTACAAAGATTCCTAGGATGTGTGAATTATGTTTTTGGTTATTATTATCAGCTTGCTCAAGACAGAATCTTGTTAAATAAAAGATTGTATAAGATTGCTCCAGATTGGTCTCTAATTATGACTCAAGCAGTGCAAAGGATCAAAGAAAAATGTCAAAATCTCCCTCTGTTAACTTTACCAGGTAATGGTCTAAAGATTATAGAAACTGATGCCTCTGACTTATATTAGGGAGCAATGTTAAAAGAAAAAATGCTGGATGGAACTAAAAGACCTTGCAGGTGTGTGTCTAGAAGTTTTAAGCAAGTGAAAACTCTCTATTATCTGAATGTTGTTTGATTACATTGATATGGTATCTTGTTCAATTACTCTTTTGAAAATAGGGAAGTGGCGATGTCCTTTCAAGTCGTGGATAGGCATGTGTGGATTTGATTAAGTACCAAAGATAAGAAGACTAATGGAAGCTCTGGATCAATTTTCAAGTGATAATTTAGGTACATCTAAAGTTTGTACCTTATCTAAACTTTCTCAATGTTCTGTTAATGATACTACTGTTGAAATAGAAGAATCCAATCCCAGTCCAGGATGGACTTTACCTAGCCTTAAACCTACTGATGTCTATGATAAGCTTTCCCCTTTCCATCTGATTGTTAAAACCAGTATTAAATTTTTTGAGAATGTTTTACAAGTAAAAACAATTGATAAGAATAAATATTATTTACAGTTGTTTGATGATAAAACCATTATCCAACTCCATTCTCAACAAAAATATAAGTTTCTTCATATAGGAGCTATTTCTATTGGTATACATCCTCTATTTCATCATGGTTTAGATGTTAGTCTGCTTGCTTGTCTTCTTGATAATAGACATATGTCTTTCTCTACTTGTTTACAGTCTGCTATTCAAATTGGTTTACATGATGGTCCCATCTATACTACTGTTTATCCTAATTATAATAATGCTATGTGTTTCTATGGAAAATTGCTTTCTACATTCAAAGAAGAAATAAGAAACTAAAATAAATGGTCAAGGCTAGAAGTACCTGATAAAGTTATGCGCACCGAAATCAGATGTTGGAAGATTCTCCTCTTTGGCTGTGGAGGAATGACACCTGCGAAGAAGAAAAGACTGAAACACGAAAAAATGTTAATCAAAGGATATGGTGGGCTGTCAGGCGAACGCCCGATCCTGGAAGTACGAAGACTTCTTAGAAGGATATCAACCCACTGATAAAAAAAAGTGGAATATTTGACAAAAGTAGATAATGAAAGAGAAAATGACAAAAATAAATGATAGAAAATTAAAATGCGTACCTAATAAGCAGCACTGTTCTGCACAGTCACCGGCGTCGGTCTCTGTGTTGCCGGCGTCGGTTAGGGAAGGTGTCGACGTCGGTTGAGGTACCATCGTCGGTCGGGGAAGTGACCGGCATCGGTCGGGACAGGTTCTGGACAGAGTCTGGGCGAGTTGCAGAAGGTCTGGGAGAGTCGGGACAGGGTCTTGACAAGTTCGGGATAGGGTCTGATGGAATCGGGACAAGGTCAGGATAGGGTCTGGGCAAAGTAAGGTCGGGTTTGGACAGAGTCTGGGGGTTTTGGTCGAGTCCAAAAAGAGTTATAGATTGGGGTAATGGGCAGGGATGTAAAGAAGGGACTTAGGGCTTGGGTCTGTGGTTTGAAGATTCAGGATGACAGAAATAATGAACAACTAATAATCAAAAGGAAATGAAAACAAACAAAGAAAATACTTACCTGTCAGAAGACGTGATGAAAGCCATAGTCAAAGTTGTTGAAGCGTCTGTGCAGTGTCGGATTGAAGCGAATGCTGGAGTTGGTGGATGCTGGAGTTAGTTGATCATGAGAGTGTTGATTGCAAGAGTCTGTGGATGTCAGAGTTCTAGAAATCTGATTGATTGGTTATGTTCTTCTTTCTCGGGATTGATCAGCGGATGCTGATGAAGCCCAAGGGACGGTTCGAGAGACGGTTTGATAATCGTCTGGGAAACCGATTGAGAACCAAATGATAACTGATAACGAATAATGGCAAGGTGACCGGCGTTGGCAGGATTGCCGACGTCGGCCGATAAGTGATCGACGTCGGCGACATCGACCAGGTAACGACCGTCATCGGCAGATGCATAATGAGGACAGAGTCTAGCTTTTAGCTCTCTGCTCATTTTTACATGCTGCCAGGGTCAAGGCTCGTAAGAAAATGGTTGACAAGGGCGAAATAGGAGAAGAAGAATAAAACGGGGGATGACCAGGGGAGTTGACACGATTTTGGTGTCTACATTTGCCCCTTTTTGTCTTGTTAGTTGTTCTAGATGAACTGCAAGACAAAAATAGGAGTGATTTCCCCAGGTGTGGGATAAGGTTGATTTCATCTCGTTGGTTGTTTGAATGAACTGCAAGACAAAATAGGAAAAAGATAGGTTGCCCCGATTATGGATGAGGTATTCCCCCTCAAAGCAAGAGTCGAGGGAAGGGAACCAAGAATCAGGCGCTGATTTGATAAAGAGTGGATGAAAAAGGGGGGAGGGTGAACGCTGTAAAAGTTGTGATTGCACGCATATCACTACACGAGATGGTCAGGTCAAAAGTGTCGCAGGTCAAGGGTCGAGGAGTGCTAAAATTGAAATAACCGGGCCCCAGCATTTAGTCGTCTGTTGATCGGGTCACTCAATCTAAGCTAAAGCTCCAAATGGTCATCGTGTTCCAGGTATCCCGGGCTCAGGAAGTGCTCCCAAAAACACGAAAAAGTCACAAGTAGTAGGGATCAACTGGCTCGCGATCCTATACTTGCGAAGGGTCAAAAAAAGGGTCTGCAGAAAATTCTGCTAACTAGCCGTGAGGTAGCATACACGCAAAAACAACCAAGGAAACAATGTCTTGGAAGTGATCGAGGTCGGAAGAGATAGGTATGATCTCCAATGGTCATGGGTCAAGGTGGATGGATGGACGAAAGGATGTGGCTGAGCTAACCTCAAAAAACGTCATGTGATCTGAGTGCTGCCTACATAGCCCTTGTGTGAAGGGCCTCAGGCCAATGTAGTTCTCCATAAAAGGGAGGAAGAGTCAAAGAGATTGATTGGTCTTGGTCAAAGTTACAGAAGAGAAGGTTTGTCCATCAAGGAGATGAACAAACGGGGGTGGTCGAGCTAACCTCAGAGGATGTGTTATCTGAGTGCTGCCTACATAACCCTGGTCATAGGGCCTCAGACCAATGTAGTTCGAACAAATGGAAGAGATTGGTTGATGATTGGATGTGGTCAAGTGTCGACATGATGAGGGGAAGATGAGGATAAGGTGATGCTATAGATGGTGTATTCTGTAGAATTGATCAAAAGGCTTTCATCCCTAGCAAGTTTCCATAGTCGTGATGGATGTATGGTAAAAATGAATGAAGGTTGATTTATGCTTTAGCAAGTATTGGTTTATGCTTAACATAAATTGAGTCTGGTCGATAGTTTCTATGTGTACTGGTGTCCATAAAAACTATGTGAAAAGGACAAGGATGATGATAATGTCATGTTGTCGAGTTGTTGATCTGAGAATGTTTTAGTTGAAAAAGGTTTGGTTAAAGGTGACCAAAGTGAAAGATATGTGAAAGGCTTATTGCTCTTTCATTGACAAGGACCAAAAAGATAGCATAGATAGGGGTTATGAGAACCAAGAGCCCCATTCATGCGTGACGTCGTTGACCATGGTTATGTTAGAGCGGTAATCGAATCACTTCGACATTAAAGTGAGCTTGAAGTCCCTTGAGCAGGTGATAGGAGGAGAAAAGAGGGTAACCCATTTTAAGAGCAGAAATAACCATGCCCCTTTTTATAGGATACCCTGAGACAACTATAAGTCAAGTCCATGACTCATTCAATTTTTTTTTTTTTTTTTTGGCGTGGACTGATCAATGCGGGAAGCCTGCATAGAGATATCATTTGCTTGGTGGTCAGTTGTGAAGTTGATCAATGCGGGAAGCTTCTAAAATAGTTCTGTTTATTGCCAGATTTAGTCATAGCCATCCTTCAAGGGAATGGTCTAGATTTTTGTTTAATATAAGGGCTTTTGAATAGCTGTCCTTCGAGGGAGCAGTCTATTAATTACAGCAATGATAGTACAGCTGTCCTTCAAGGGAGCAGTCTGCTTTTTGATTTTGATATTGATATAGTGACCATGGATATTGTGACATCTTGATTTGTTTTGATAGAAATGTGAGTCGTGGACAAGATTATAGAAGGTCAAGGGCTCCTTTTTATGAGGACAAAGCATTCATACAGCATAAAAGGGGTTATAGGAATTGTTAAGAGGAATAGGGTTGAAAGGAAGTAGGATTAAGAGGGCGGGGATTGCTCAAGGGACGAGCTCAAGTTAAGTGTTAAGTGGATGAATACTTGACTAACAGTAGAATGGTTGCAGATGCAACACATTAAGAGGCTCAGGTTCTGGGCATCCATCAAGAGAAGATAGACGATAAGTCCCTGATCCATACTTGTGCGTGATAATAAAAGGTCCGAGCCAATTAGGAGAAAACTTGCCTCATTTACTTTGCTCCATATTGGTCACGTGTTGATTCTCTTTGAGGATGAGGTCTCCGATGTTGAAATCTCGTTCTCGCAGATTTTTGTCATAGGTGCGTTTGATGCGATGTTGATAGACATGGAGATGATTAAGGGCAGCAAGACGGCATTTGTCAAGTAACTCAAGTTGAGCTAAGCGATCTTGACGAAAGTCATCGTTGGAAAGAATATCATGTAGAGAAATGCGGAGAGACAGGATCTGTACTTTGAGAGGTAAGACAGCCTCTGTTCTGTACACGAGAGAAAAAGGGGTAGCACCCATAGAGGTTCGGATGCTAGTGCGGTAAGCCCACAAAGCGAAGGGAATGTGAATGTGCCAATCCCTGCCTGTGTCACTGACCACTTTCATGAGAATTTTGGTGAGAATTTTGTTGGAAGCCTCGGCCTGCCCATTTGCTTATGGGTAGTAAGGCGAAGAAAAACTGAGTTTGATGCCGAATGAGTCGCATAATGTTTGGACAGTTTTTTTTTAAAGGACTTGCAGTTATCAGTGATGATTTTATGAGGGACACCGAAATGACAGATAATATGGGTGGTGATGAAGTCGATGATCTTGTCGGCTTTTGTGGAGACGAGAGGAATAGCTTCCACCCACTTGGTGAAATATTCAGTGGCTGTGATGATGGACTAATGACGAAGGGACGAGTGAGGGTTAATCTCACCGATGAGATCTAAACCCCACTGAGAAAAAGGCCAAAAATCCTGAGCAATTTGTAAGGCGTGACTAGGAAGATGAAGCAAGTTAGAGTGTTGCTGACACTTGATGCAACGCCAAACATAGTCGCTACAGTCTTGATGAAGGGTAGGCCAATAATAGCCCAAACGAAGGATGCATTTGGCAACCGAAATCCCACTGAAATGTCTGCCACAAATTCTGTTGTGGACTTGCTGAACGGCTTGGGATGCTTCAGTGGAGGTGAGACAGCGAAGAAGGAGGCCGTCAAAGCCTCGCTTATAGAGAAGACCCCCTAGCATGGTATAGCGAGCGGTACGCTTGATAAAAGCTCGTCGTGCATTACTAGAGAGGTTGGGAGGAATGACAGAGAAAGATAAGAAGTCTACAAGTTGATTATACCAAGCATCTTGTGGACTAGGGTCTATAGTGTTGACATGATGAATGTGAGAAGAGATATATGAAGGCAACGGCACACGACACACCATGACAAAAAGTTTGGATGTAGATGAGGAAGATGGGATATGTGAAGCGAGAAAAGCCATGGTGTCGGCAAACTTGTTCATCGAGTGTGGAACAGTCTGCAAGAGGTAATGGTTGAAAGATGCCAAGAGAAGGTCAGCACGATTTTTGTACCTTTGCAAAATTTCATTTTTATAGAGGTATGAACCGTTGACCTGATTGACGACGAGCTGCGAGTCGCTGAAGATGTTGATGGATTTGATGCTGAGAGAGAGGGCAGTCTGGAGTCCCAAAATTAAGGCCTCGTATTTGGCCATATTATTGGTACAATCAAAGTTGAGTTTAAAAGACAAAGGCATGGGCTCCCCTTCGAGTGGGATGAGAATAACCCCAGCACCCCCACCTAGTTGACATTTGGAACCATCAAAGAACATAGTCATCTGATAGGTGGTGTCGTCGGAGGAAAGTGCAGCGATAGACTCATCAGGGAATTCACACTGCGAAGGTTGATTGTCAGGAAGAGGGGCATCTGCTAGTTGATCAGTGATGGTTTACCCCTTGATAGATTTCTACTGGATGAATTTGAGATCGAACTCAGCAAACAGCATGAGCCACCGAGCCATATGTTGATTCTGATATGGCTTAGAGTGCATATACTTGAGAGGGTCGGTGTGGGTGATGACAAAGGTTTTGTGACTAAGAAGATAGTGGCGAAGCTTAGTAGCAGCAAAGACTAACGCCAAACAGAGTTTTTCGATATGGGTATACCAAGTTTCATAGTCGACTAGTGTTCAGCTGATATAATAGACTGCTTGCTCACAATGATGCTCATCTCGATGCGCGATCATGGCACCTAACGAATGGTTAGTGGCAAAGATATAAAGGTAGAAAGGTTGGTCGTCTTTAGGTGGAATGAGGACTGGTGGAGAGACCAGATAGCTTTTGAGGGCTTCAAAAGCCTCTTGACAGTCCTTATCCCATGTAAAAGAGACGTCTTTCTTAAGGAGATGATGAAAAGGTTGACAGTGGTTAGAGAGCTATGAGATGAAATGGCGAATGGACTGGAGCTTCCCTTGTAAACTGCGAAGCTGCTTGAGATTGGTCGGAGGTGGCATTTCGAGGATAGCGCGAATCTTGGCGGGATCTATCTCGATGCCACGGAAGGAAATAATGAAGCCGAGAAGCTTGCCAGAGAGGACCCCAAAGACACATTTCTTGGGGTTAAGACGAACATTGTATTGAAGAAGATGAGAAAAGATGATTTTGAGAATGGTCAGATGGTCGCGGCAAAGCTTGGACTTGCCGAGAAGGTCATCCACATAGTCCTCCATGATTTTGTGGAGGAGATCGTGGAAAATGTAGGCCATGGCGCGCTGATATGTGGCACCTGCATTTTTCAAGCCAAAAGGCATGACTCGATAGCAGAAAGTTCCCCATGGGGTAATGAAAGTAGTCTTGTGCTGATCTTCCGGTGCGATCAGGATTTGATTGTATCCTGAAAACCCGTCCATGAGAGATAGCATCTCATGGCTGGCCATGAGATCAACAAGCTGGTCAATGTTAGGAAGAGGGAAGTCATCTTTGGGATAGGCTAGGTTGAGGTCGCGATAGTCTGTGCAGATCTAAATCCCCCCAGTTGCCTTGGTGACTGGGACGATGTTAGAGACCCACTATGGATAGTCGATGGGCTGGATGAAGGAGACAGAAAGGAGGCGTTGAAGCTCTTCTTTGACAAGGAGGGCAATGCGGGGATGCATCTTTCGAAGCTTTTGCCTAACAGGCTTAGCCTCTGGTTTGGTGACAATGTTATGGGTAAGGATGGTGGGGTCGATGCCAGGCATATCACTATAAGTCCAAGCAAAGGCCTTGCTATGGTTGGAGAGGAAATGGGTATAGTCAAGCTGCTCCTGAGCGTCTAAAGATTGGCCAATCTTTAAGACATAAGGAACATCAGAAGAAGGAAGGTTGATGTCAATGGTTGATTCATTTAACATAACCTGGGTCTCAGAAGGGAGGGAGTGCTAGATGAAAGAATCATCAGCGCCCATGTAAGAAAGAATGGCGTGATCGTCAACGCAATGAACAGTGTGAATGGTTGCCGACTCATCTTCGATCATGCTGGGAAAAATGAGAGGGAGAGAATTGGACACCCCATTGAGCTGATAAGTCAAGGGGTCCAGGCGGATGGTGTTTATGGAAAAAAAAACTAGGAGGAATGGAAACCACTAACTCCGTAGGTGAAGGGGGCGAAACAGGCGAGTGTGGAGGCGATTGGTCAATGATTAGTTCAGGACAAAGGTCTAAAGGGTCTTGAGTAGGGTCATGATATCCCAGACCATGTCGTTTCTTGGCGTCATCATCATTGAGCGATTGGATAGGCTGATGGGAGCCTTGCTCATAGCGTCCGAAACCAAAACCCTTCCATGCACACCTGTAAAGGTAAGTGTGTGCAAAAGCGGGGTTGCTAAGAAACGAAAAGTCTGATGTGAAAGGTTGAGGTGAAGAAAGAGGATTACCGTCAATAGGAGCTTGATTAAGCCCCCCATAGACGAGGTTAGTGCAAAGGTGAGGGGGACCATAAGGTATGATCATCCCTATCCGATGGTCGTAGCTGGGACTGTGATGAAGACGTCCATACTCTTGTGGAGTTCGGAACATATCTAAAGCCAGCAAGTGATACTCTCCCAATGAAAGTCTTTGGAAGACATCTTCCATGGGATCTGTGGTCGTCACTTGAAGGGGAGGCGTAAAGGTGACTGCCTGTTGCGAACTGGTCGAAGCTTCCGCAGATAGAGGCAGTGTCGGGGTTAACGGCTTGATAGGGATGAGGACATCGTTTGGACGGTAGGTGGTGTTGCATGTTTTGAAGGGTGAAGGGTCAGTAGGAATGGTGTGGACTTGTCTGTCATGCTCAAATTTCACACAACGATGCAGGGTGGAGGGGACACATGACATGGCGTAGATCCAGGGTCAGCCCAGCAAGATGTTGTATTGAAACTCTCCTTCAATGATGTAAAAGAGCTCCGGGACTATGCGTGGACCAACGTGAATATGAAGAACGACTGTGCCAATGGTTGTGGCAGTAGTGTCATTGAAAGAGCGCAAGATTGCGTCAGTTTTGGAGATGCAATTCTTGGGAAGAGCCAACTGATCAAAGGCATGGGTGGAGATAATGTTGATGCTAGCACCTCTGTCAATCATAACGCGTTTAATGCGTGTTCGATCGATATAGGCAGTGATGAAGAGGGTAGCATCCTAATCTTCCGTGTCGGATGTAGGAATCTCAGAATCACTGAATGTAATGGAGGCGATAGGGGCTAAGGAGTGGACAAGGGCAACAAGTGGTTGGGGGTCCTCGAGTTGGACCTCTGCTGCCTGTAGGGCTTGGATGAGGGCCTGACGATGTTGGGGCGAGGTTTGGATGAGATCGTAGAGGGACATCTTCACAAGCATCTGGTGAAGCTGTTTCAACATGGAGTCGTGGATTGGTCCGGAAGAAGAAGAAGAAGAGGAGGGTTGAGGTGCGCCAAGGATAGAAATCTTAGGCTTAGGGGGTTGAGGTGGATTGACAAAAGGGTAGGTCCAAGGAATGGCAGCTTTTTCTTTCACCTTGTCCTTTTGTGACCTAGTAGTGATGTGAATGGCATTGATTTCAAAGATGGGAGGTGAAAGTGATGAAGGAGTTGTAACCAGTTGATGAGATGTAGATGGGTTTGAAGAGGTAGAAGGGTTATGAGAAGGAGTCAGGGGCGGTTGAAAGTGTCCTCAAAGAGAAGAGTGTCTTTCTCCAGATAACGGCGAATGACAGCCTTGAGGGCACAGCAAGCCTCGGTGTCGTGTCCTGGTGTACGATGATATAAACAAATTTTCGTGTCGTCGAACCAGGAGGGTTTAGACCCAAGAGGTTGGAAAGGCTTGATGGGTGGAAGAGTTATGCTAGAAGTTTGAAAAAGTCATTGCAAGATTAAAGAGTATGAACCCACTAAAGGATCCGTGCTCATTGATGTATGCGATGTCGGTGACTTTTTCTTGGGTGAAGTTGGAGGAGGCTTTCGTACCACCTTCTGGGTTGATGGTGTGATGATAGGCGGAGATGGTACATTCTTCATGAGAGGTACTGCCTTTTTGGGAGAGGATAGGCTAGTGGTCGTTAAAGGAAGCAAAGGAGGCAACTGATTTTGATTAGAGGTTGAAGTGGGAAGGACTCTGGTTAAGGTTGAAGGATGCGGGCCCAAAATAGAGGGCAATGGGGACAGAAGAGGAGGTGTTCGCCTCTGTGATTTGGCAGTCTTTTGTGATTTGGGTTGAAGACTACTATTAGTTGAAGTCTGGTTTAAGTCCACCTTCACTTGTGGATGAGTGAGGTTGGAGATGGGACGAACGCCAAGCGATTTGATAGGTTTAGGCGGAGTAGATGAGGGTTTTGGTTTTGATGAGGTTGATGGAGATGTAGATGGTCTAGAGGTAGAAATCTGATTTTTGTTGATAGTCTTAGGAGGTTCTGCCATGGGAGGATTAGCAGCATGAGATGAGAGGGCCCGGGCTTGTTGAAGAGTTGTGAGACGGTCCCACAATTCCTGATGTTCCACTTTCTTAGAAGGGAGAAGTTCGAGTCTCTCCACTAGTCGGGAAAATGGCTGAGAAGATGCGGGATGAAGTTTGGGCTCTTGAGAAGATGCCGACGGTTGTGGGACTGAAGGTATGGTAGTTTCGGCCCCAAAGCATGGTGAAGTCTTGACAGGTTCATGTTTGGTTGGAGACGAAGGAGAGATAGGTTCTTCCCTGGGTGGAGAAGAAACTGGAGAATGAAGCTCCTCAAGTGGGTAAAGGGCAGGGATGATAGTGCCCTCCACTTATGGTCGAGGAGTAGGAAAAGTTGGGTCTTCCATGGGCAGCAAGAAGGAAGATGGTGAAACTGGCTGTATAGGTAAGGTCGAGGCATCCTCCAAAATGAGAGAAGTTGAGGGAGAACTAACCGGAGAAAGAGGTTCGTCCACATGTGATGGACTAATGGATGAACTCACCTCTTGAGGTTGGTTAGAAATGAGGGGCGAGACCGTATTGACTGTTCGAATATTATGTTCATGGGTATTGTCAATCAAGGTCTGGACGTTGTTTTGGGTTGGTGGATGATTAGGGAATAGTTGTTTGAAAATATCGATACCCTGATTAGGAGGGGCATTAGGATTGTCGAGGATGAGGTCACCCTTTTCCAACATGTCTTGGATTTTGTTTTTAAGGGTTTTACAGTTGCTCGTGTCATGACCTTTAACACGGTGGTAGTTACAGAAGTCATCTTCCCTATACCACGTAGGGATAGCGCATGAGGGATCAAATTATGGTGGTGGTCGAATCTGAGGGAGATTGATGGCCCCTTGTTTGATGAGTTTTTCCAGCACAGACGCGTATGATTCTCCAAGTGGTGTAAACTGTCGCTGTATGTATCTCTGCTGAAATTGGCGAGTGGCACTCATAGATGTGGATGGTTCAGATTGATTAGTTGAAGGTGAAGAGGAAGAAGATCTAATAACCACAGCATTTGCTGAAGCTTTAGATTTAGGATTGGACAAGGAAGGCTTAGAAGAGGGGTCATTGGTTTTGGAGTTAGGATTCTTACTCCGCAACTTGACTTTATTCTCCTCGACGACACGTAATTCAAGTTTACGAGCCATCGTGAAGGCTTCATCAAAAGTGCGAAAGGTCTGAACCCTCAAGGTAGAAGAAATATGTTTAGCGCAGGCTTGAGAGAAAAGTTTAATAAGCTCAGGATGGTGTAAGGAAAATGAAAGTTGATTGATAAGGCCCCTCCACCGAGCGACGAAATCAGCAATGGATTCATCCTCGAACTGGCAGATAGAATAGAGGTTTGTGATGGAGACCTTCTTGGTGATATTGATGGAGAAATGATCGAGGAAGAGCTGGGCCAATTGAGTGAATGTGAAGATGGAATGGCTAGGAAGAGAGCTGTACCAGTCAAGTGCAGCACCTGAGAGAGACATGGGAAACGTGCATAAGAGCAACGCATCATCATGGGCAATAAGGTAACAGGCGTGTCTGAATGCCCGTAAATGTTGTTGTGGGTCTTCCTTACTTTGGAAATGAGAAAACTTAGGAAGTTCCTACTGGCTAAGATATGGTCTGATGGGGACAGAAGGATGGATGGGCTCGTTGCAGATTTGTTCGTACGAGAGAGTATTGCGTGAGCCGGTAACGGAAGTCTCTAGGTTGGACATTTTATCCATCAGCATCTTGATAATATCTACTGACGGATTGGTGGGTGGAACACCTCCTAAATTGTAAGGCGCTTGAAAGAGGCTGGAAGAGGTGTACGACGTAGTCGGTTGTACCAATAAGGGCGAAACGTACGGATGACTAGTCGTAGGGATAGAAGAAGTGACTAAGGATGGTTGGATAGAAGGCATGGCTAGGTTTGATCTTGTCATGGGAGGCTGGCTAGAGGTAACATGGGCTAATGGATAAGTAGCCACCCTAGTGTTGATAGGAGTAAGGGTAGGCGGAATGGAGATGATCAAGTTTTGAAAGGGGGTAGAAAGTGGTTGAGTGGGCTGAGATTGATAGGGGGCCGAAACCCCAGTGAAAGTGGGCCCAACGATAGAAGGAGAGGCCATGCTTGGATGGTTGGTAAAAGGTTGGTCATTGGTTGAGGCAACAGCCTGGGTATCTAAGGGTTAGACTATGGATGCCGTTGATACGGCCGCAGTTTCAAAGAGAGAAGTCGGCATTCCATAGATTGGATTGCCCAAGGAGTCTCGCGTTCGGCTATTCGTGAGATAGTGTTGCAAGGCTGCGGTATTGAGGTCCAAGAATCGTGTGAAATCTTGGTCCCCTTCTGGGATAATAGGCGTTTGGGTCGGAGATGGTCTGGTAGGAGTTCTTTCAGTTTTTGAGTTGAACTCCATTATAGGGTTGGTTATAGGTGGGGTAGACGGAAGAGGATGATGCCTCACGTGATCGACTAGAGCCTTGGCTTGGCTACGAGTCAGAACCATTCAAGGCAAGGAAGAACGTCCTCACAAGCTCAAATAAGCAGATAAGAACTGAAAAAAAGATGAAGACACAAGCAGATCCTAAAACCCTAGAAGTAAAATATTAGGATTATAGTGGCTTATGCCTTAGAATATGTGTAGAGGAAGATTGGCTTTTGAGTCAGGTCCTAGAAGAAGCAGTATATGGATGGTTTTGGGTTTTGTTATGGTGCTCAAGAAGTTTGTGTTAGCTTCCGTACAGGCCTGGTGCTAAGGAGCAAGCTCCCCTCACTTCACGATTCCAGTGGTTAGCTGGTTTCGCTTAGCCAAAATATACTTCCACTAGAGATTATCCTCCACCAGAGAACGGAGTGGGCTTTCCCCTTGGTGATGAAATCCAAGTGAGATTGCCAGGACTGGTAAGGTATCCGCTGGGGGATGAAATCCCAGTTGGGCCTTGTCTCAAGTAAGTTAAAATGTTTATTTTGTGCAGGTGGTTTGGTCGTGTAACATCAAGTGATCTAGATTAATTCAATATGCGGTTTAATTACTATGTGTGGCCTAAGAGATGCAGGCAAACAGAAATGAATGCAAAGTGTTTTAATGTCCAAGTCAAAATGTTTGTTCGTATGAAGACGAATGGAGAAAGAGTCGAAGAATATGAGCTTTAGCTAGTCTAAAAGTGCAAGAAAGAAAGAAATGTTCGTTTTAGTCCTGCTTATGATGTCATTAAGAAGAGATGAGAAGAGGTGAAAAGAAAGGAACCTAATGCGCCTAAATGAACAAAAGAAAGAGAGAAAGAACCCAAGGAGGACCTAGGGTCCCACCGGGCTTGCCAGAATGTTTCTATGCAAAATTGCTTTCTACATTCAAAGAAGAAATAAGAAACTAAAATAAATGGTCAAGGCTAGAAGTACCTGATAAAGTTATGCGCACCGAAATCAGACGTTGGAAGATTCTCCTCTTTGGCTATGGAGGAAAGACACTTGCGAAGAAGAAAAGACTGAAACACGGAAAAACATTAATCAAAGGATATGGTGGGCTGTCAGGCAAATGCCCGATCTCGGAAGTACGAAGACTTCCTAGAAGGATATCAACCCACTGATAAAAAAAGCAAAATATTTGATGAAAGTAGATAATGAAAGAGAAAATGACAAAAATAAATGACAAAAAATTAAAATGCGTACCTGATAAGCGGCACTGTTCTGCACAGTCACCGGCGTCGGTCTCTGTGGTGCCGGTGTCAGTTAGGGAAGGTGTCGACGTCAGTTGAGGTACCGTCGTCAGTCAGGGAAGTGACCGGCGTCGGTCGGGACAGGTTCTGGACAGAGTTTGGGCGAGTTGCAGAAGGTCTGGGAGAGTCGGGACAGGGTCTTGACAAGTTCGGGATAGGGTCTGATGGAATCGGGACAAGGTCAGGATAGGGTCTGGGCAAAGTAAGGTCGGGTTTGGACAGAGTCTGGGGGTTTTGGTCGAGTCCGAAAAGAGTTATAGATTGGGGTAATGGGCAGGGATGTAAAGAAGGGACTCAGGGCTTGGGTCTGTGGTTTGAAGATTTGGGATGACAGAAATAATGAACAACTAATAATCAGAAGGAAATGAAAACAAACAAAGAAAATACTTACCTGTCAGAAGACGTGATGAAAGCCATAGTCAAAGTTGTTGAAGCGTCTGTGCAGTGCCAGATTGAAGCGAATGCTGGAGTTGGTGGATGCTGGAGTCAGTTGATCACGAGAGTGTTGATTCCAAGAGTCTGTGGATGTCAGAGCTCTGGAAATCTGATTGATTGGTTCTATTCTTCTTTCTTGGGATTGATCAGCGGACGCTGATGAAGCCCAGGGGACGGTTCGAGAGACGGTTTGATAACCATCTGGGAAACTGATTGAGAACCGAATGATAACTGATAATGAATAACGGCAAGGTGATCGATGTCGGTAGGATTGCCGATGTCGGCCGATAAGTGACCGACGTCGGTGACATCGACTAGGTAACGACCGTCGTCGGTAGATGCATAATGAGGACATAGTCTAGCTTTTAGCTCTCTGCTCATTTTTACATGCTACCAGGGTCAAGGCTAGTAAGAAAATGGTTGACAAGGGTGAAATAGGAGAAGAAAAATAAAATGGGGGATGACCAGGGGAGTTGACACGATTTCGGTGTCTACACTATGCACCAAGAAGCTAATTTTAATAAAATCTTCAAGCTATTTATTCAAACCTCTTGTTTACATATGATTGTTGGTTCGTGTCCCTAAGCTATCTAGTATAAAGTCATGTATCGCTTAACCAATACTATGTATCTTGTTGTTAAGCATACCCCAGTGCAAGGCCAAAGCGTGGTGAGACGAGCCACACCAAATAGTCAAATTCTTTCTACAGAAGCAATTTCTTGGTCTGAATTAAAGTTTCCTAAGAAGTGGATTGTTGATACCGATTTCATTCAACAACTCATAAAATCTTTATCTATGGCTACCTCTGTAAAAGACCTTCTAGATAAGTCTGTGATAGGTTTAATCCATCCTTAGACCTATCCTTTGTACTTAGTCCTCCATGTTTGCATACTAAAAAGGTCCATGATCCTTAGATTGACTCTTACTATTGTCTTGATTGTAAAAATATCTTGAGTCATCCAAGTCAATCCATGATTCATATGGTCCAAAGGGATAAAAGAGACCTAGAACTTCAAAACCTATTTAAGAGAAATCAACAGCTGATATCTCAAGCTAAAAAGGTCTTCATGGAAGGATCCTCTAATCAGGATGAAGGCCATACATGGAAAACTCCTCTAGGAGATGAATCTTATACTGAGAAAGGATTCCCAAACTTAGCTGACTTTAATCAGTACTCTCTTGATGGGAAAACAAGATCTTAGATGTATTATTTGAGAACTTCTGACAAAAGCCTTGACCAGTCAAGTGAAGTTAAGCTTCTCAATTGGAATAATGTTGCCACTAAGTGCTTGAATACAAAAATTTCTAGTATTCAGTCTAGTTTAGACCAGATATCTGCTATGATGAAAAGTATAGAGCTTTACCAGAAAGGTGAACTCTCTAAAGCTATTATAGTTCTAAATAGCAATGAGATATCTAGGCAAAATTAGATTATACAAAAGATTGATATTGAGTCTGTAGTACTTAAGAAACAACAGTCTGAAGCTGTCAAAAAGATTGATGAAACAAAGTTTGAAGCTATTAAAAGGCTTGATGAAATCAAAATTTAGAATCATGACATAGTACAAGAGCAACTTGAAATCAGTTCTCATGTTTCCTCTGTTGAACAAAAATTAGAAGAAAAAGCTAGAGAAACTATTTCTAATATTGATAGTCTTTCTAGAGAAATAGTTGATCAGAATCAACATGTTGGCTTGATTCCTAAAATTCATGATAAGATGTTCGATGCATCTTCCTCTTCAATTGATATATTTTCTACATCTAATCTTACTTATGATAGACAAAATTGGCAGAATGTGATAAAGCACCAAAAAGAAGAAATTATAAAGACCAAAGAAAAAAGAAAATTAGAAAGTGATAGTATAGCTGATAAAATATTTCAAATTGGTATAGAAAAAATAGAGTTTGAAAGAAGGAATTTTTGAGATAGGAGAATCTTCTAATTCGAGACCTCCTCTAGACTCCTAGATTAGAACATTAAATCTACAGCCATTCTTCTTGAAATTTAATTGTGAATCTCCAGCCAGAAGAAAAGAGATGATACATGCTATGCTTTCATGGGCTAATGTTTAGATTTTTGGTCTTAAAAAAAGATCCTATCAATGTTACCCAGCAGATTGCCAATGGATTCATTGGTAAATATCAAATATTGGTGGATGCTTGTGGATAGGCATTTAAAGATATAATAACTACAGATGTTGCACCAGTAGTTGCTTTATGTAATGCCTTGTATTCTGAATTTGTAGGCATCATACACAATGAAAAGGTTGCTAACAAAGCTAAATTTCTAAAAGCACAATTATGTGATATGACTCGTCTTGATGAGTATATGTGCTATATGGAAAATTTATTCTACAGTTCTGGTGAAATCTTCAACCTTGCATACAAGATAAGGTATGTTGAGTCACTTCTAGAATATTTTTTTGCTAAGTATAAAGAAGCCATGGGTGAAGAATTGTCAACAATGTCCTTTGGAAGGATAAACCAAAATATCAAAGCTATGAATGAAAAGTTGTGTTTAGAGAAAAAAGCGTACAAATAAAAAATGAAGTTTCATAAGTAGTTAGGAGTTAAATTTTGTAACTTTCTTGGTGATTATTTTGGTTGTACTGATATTAATCAGTATAGAAAATTCAAAAGTAAAAAGAAAAAACAATCTTCTTGTCATTGTTCAATTCCAAAAGATCAACATTCTTGGAAACCAAGAACTAAGATTTATAAGAAGAAGAAGAAGCTCTTTCGCAGGAAAGTCTTCAGGAAAAGGAAACATGGGTTTTTTAAAGCCCCTGTTAAATGTTTCCTCTATCAAGGAAACCATTATGCTAATAAATGTCTTAACAAAGAAAAGCATTTCAAAAAGGTAAATTTTTTTCAGCAATATGATCTGCATGAAGATGATTATGTTTTATTGACTAATGATGCCCAGAAGCATTATTCTTCTAATATTTTTTGGGATAAATTTTTAGTTGCAAAATCTGAATATGAGAAAGTCAATATGAATCATCAAAAACTTAGTTCTGATTCTGAATCTGAATCTTCAAAGTATGATTCAGATATAGGTTTTTAGATTCATATGATTAAAGCCCAGTTTTTAGATACTCTAAGTCTGTCCCAACAAATTTCATATCTAAAAGAAAAGTATGATAATACCCCTATATATATGATTTTTGAAAGAAGATTTTTACAACAATAAATTGCTAATACTAAGTAGCAGTATGTGTTGCATATTTCTCAACAGCAACAGTAAAAGGAGAAGTTATCTAATCATTTTTCTAAGAAGTTTTCTATTCAGTCTCCTAATGTCTAAGCAGCTTACCAACCTAACAAGTATGAAAGAAACACTTGGTGAATGAAGTGTATTGCTCAGTTGCAAAGATTCCTAGCCCATGCTCAAATAAGAGTTACAATAATTACTCAAGGAAGAAGCTAATGAAGAAGAGAATGAATAGCTTTTTGAACAAGAATTAGCTCAGGTAATGGAACATTAGTATTCTCTTGGGGGGAGAATCTGCTAAGCATCAATTTTCTTCTCAAGATCAGGATATGAATAATAGTATTCATCAGGTTTCAGTCCACACTACTAATAATCCTATATGTGAGTTAATTGTTAAGTGGAATGGGTTTAAACCCTATAATTTGGATGTGTTAATTGATAGCATGCTAAAATATCTCTTGCTCATTATCATTCCATCCCTACAGATATGTGGAAACGTGATTTCCATAAATTGACATTCAATACCAGGACAATAGTCTCTGAACTGTCTGCTTATGTTCCTATTGCTTTAGGAAATTCTGTGTATAACTTCAACATTGTTCAGAATGAAATCCCAATGTTTGATATGATGATTGGTTCAGATAACTTGACTAGTTTCTATCCTATCATCATTCAGCCTCATGAAATTAAATTAGCACAAAAATATTCTCTCTACAAGAAAGGTAGATATGGTGCAAAATTCCTTTCAGAGAAAAGACTAGGAAGGTTATAAATAATTCCTGGATTCATTAAAAGATAAATCTCTATCAGTCAAATATTAATTCTATTATTTCTAAGATTATTACTAACTATTGTTCTGAAAATCCTCTTGCTTTGTAACACAGAAAGTGCAATGAATGTTTTATTGAGTTAAAGATGATCACAAAAAAGAATGGAAGACAAATTGAGCCTAAGTTCAAAGCTCACCATTCAGGTATGTCTCCTTCTTTAAGAGATGAATGCTTACAAGAAATTACTTAGTTAAAGGAACAAGGACTAATTAGAGATTCTAATAGTCCATGGGGATGTGAAGCCTTTTATGTGAATAAAAGGTCTGAACAGGTTAGAGGGAAAAAGAGATTGGTTATAAATTATATTCCTCTAAATAAGTATGTTGTTCCGGTCCAACATCCGATTCCATCCAAGGATGAAATTTTACAAAGAATCAGTGGTAGTAGAGTTTACAACAAATTTGATCTCAAGTTTGGTTTTTGGCAAATACAAGTTTTTGAAAAAGATAGATATAAAACAACCTTCATTACTCCATTTGGACAGTATGAGTGGAATGTTTTATCATTCGACTTGAAGACAGCTCCCAGTATATTCCAACAAATGATGAATCAAATATTTGCTGCATATTCTAATTTCATTATTGTATATATAGATGATATTTTGGTATTTAGTAAATCTCCCAAGGAACATCTAGAGCATTTAGAATAGTTTTATAAAATCATGTTTGAAAATGGTCTAGTACTTTCAGCCAAAAAAATGGCAACATTTAAAGATGAGATAGATTTTTTTGGTATTACAATAAGGTCAGGAGAGGTTACAGTTCAAGAACATGTGCTTAAAGCTATCAATAATTTTCTTGATATTTTAACAGATAAAAAAATGTTACAAAGATTCTTGGGATGTGTGAACTATGTTGCTGGTTATTATTATCAGCTTGCTCAAGATAGAATCTTGTTAAATAAAAGATTGTCTAAGAATGCTCCAGATTGGTCTCCAATTATGACTCAAGTAGTGTAAAGGATCAAAGAAAAATGTCAGAATTTGCCTCTGTTAACCTTACCAAGTAATGGTCTAAAGATTATAGAAACTGATGCCTCTGACTTATATTGCGGAGCAATGTTAAAATAAAGAATGGTAGATGGAACTGAAAGACCTTGCAGGTATGTGTTTGGAATTTTTAAGCAAGAGCAAAAAAATTATCACTCCACGCATAAGGAAATTCTTACTACCATTAAAGCAATTCAGTCTTTTATGTTCTTTGTTAGGATAGAAATTCTTGATTAGATCTAAATTAAAGAATTTCATGAGTATTCTTCACTCTATAGATAATCTAATAAAAGGATCAATCAATAGATTGGTTCATTGGGCTACATATTTGTCTGATTTTGATTTTTCAGTTGAGCATATTTCTGGTAAGAATAATTCTCTTGCAGATTTCATGACCAGGGAATTTCATCCAGAATCAGACAAGAAGATTATGATTGTAACTATTGAGGTTCATGATGAATTTCTTGAACATATATGGATAAGTGTCCCTTCAGTTTCAAACCAGCTCAGAAATGAAGTTGCTCGTCTAAAAGCAAAATCTTATGAAGCAACTAATCTCATGAATGATAAAAATTTAGCATGGACTTCATATTTTATCGAGCTAGATGGATCAAATACCTGTTCTACTATAGTTCTCTATCATGAAGGTGATAATAGTGATTATTCAAGAATTAATAATCCTTTTATGTAGCTAGTTCGAAGACAAGGAATAGAGTTCTTGTTTCATTGGTCTACCTTCTAGCCAAGTTATAATCTAGGTAGTGAGAATTTTTGGGAATCTAGAGAAATTCCAAACTATTTGTTTGAATTTTTGGATTATATTTTACCTATAAAGGCCTTTGATTATCCTATGGTAAGGATACCTCCTAGACAGGTGAGAAATATTTTTATTGCCTTAAGAATTCCATTTCGTGTCAAGTTTAAACTTCATTCAATCTATAATCAGCAAAGAAATGATCATGGCTCACATAGAGTTGTTGTTCCCCTTGGTACACTATGGAAGAATCTAACTATTTCACATCAAGCTATGTTTCCACCAACTCCACCAGGTCACATCTTAAGGATTCCTTCTACAATGTATATGGATCACACCGATATTGAAGATATGGATCATAGTGGAGATAACTCTTCGTATTCACCTCAAGGTGATTATGAATTTTGTGATGATGATTGATGACTAATTACGGGGTCTATCCATACTCATGACTAAGGACACGATATCCCTATTTAATTATTATGTGGAGCACACCACTTACTAAAGGCGATATTCTATCGGCTGTGTCGATAGAAGTTTCTAGAGTCTGTTGATACTTTTCTTGCTGGCTACTCTTAGTCAGTGCATAATGGGCCCATAACCCACTTTAATCAGCATCTTTTGTTTTGTCCATTGATCTCACCACTTGTGGACAATCGTAGATCTTCTCATTTCTATGTAATGCCTTGTATTCTGAATTTGTAGGCATCATAGACAATGAAGAGGACGCTAACAAAGATAAATTTCTAAAAGCACAATTATGTGATATGACTCATCTTGATGAGTATATGTGCTATATGGAAAAAAAATTCTATAGTTCTCGTGAAATCTTCAACCCTGCATACAAGATAAGGTATGTTGAGTCATTTCCATAATATTTTTCTGGTAAGTATAGAGAAACCATGGGTGAAGAATTGTCAACAATGTCCTTTGAAAGGATAAACCAAAATATCAAAGCTGTGAATGAAAAGTTGTGTTTAGAGAAAAAAGTGCACAAAGAAACAATGAAGTTTCATAATCAATTAGGAGTTAAGTTTTGTACCTCTCTTGGTGATTATTTTAGTTGTACTGATATTAATCAGTATAGAAAATTCAGAAGTAAAAAAGAAAAAACAATCTTCTTGTCATTGTTCAATTCCAAAAGATTAGCATTCTTGGAAACCAAGAACTAAGTTTTATAAGAAGAAGAAGAAGAAGCTCTTTCCCAGGAAAGTCTTCAGGAAAAGGAAACATGGGTTTTTTAAAGCCCCTGTTAAATGTTTCCTCTATCAAGGAAACCATTATGCTAATAAATGTCCAAACAAAGAAAAGCATTCCAAAAAGGTAAATTTTCTTCAGCAATATGATCTACATGAAGATGATTTCACAAGTGGTGAGATCAACAGACAAAACAAAAGATGCTGATTAAAGTGGGTTATGGGCCCACTACGCACCGACTAAGAGTATCCAGCAAGAAAAGTATCAACTGACTCTAGAAACTTTTATCGACACAGCCAATAGAATACTGCCTTAGTAAGTGATGTGGTCCATAGAATAATTGAAGAGGAATATCATGCTCTTAGTCATGATTAAAAACAAACCCTGTAATTAGTCATCAATCATCATCACAAAATTTGTAATCACCCTGAGGTGAATACAGAGAGTTATCTCCACTATGATCCATATCTTCTATATCAATGTGATCCATATACATTGTAGAAGGAATCCTTAAGATGTGACCTGGTGGAGTTGGTGGAAACACAACTTGATGTGAAATAGTTAGATGCTTCCATAGTGCACCAAGAGGAATAACAACTCTGTGTGAGGCATGTTCATTTCTTTGCTAATTGTAGACTGAATGAAGTTCAAACTTGACACAGAATGGAATTTTTAAGGCAATACAAATATTTCTCACCTGTCTAAGAGGTATCCTTACCATAGGATCATCAGAGGCCTTTATAGGTAAAATATAATCCAAAAATTCAAACAAATAGTCTGGAATTTCTCTAGACATAAAAAGTTGATTACAATGAAGAAGAAACTACCCAGATTATAACTTGGCCAGAAGGTAGACCAATGAAACAAGAACTCTGTTCCTTGCCTTTGAACAAGCTGCATAAAAGGATTATTAATTCCTAAATAATCACTATTATCACCTTCATGATAGAGAACTATAGTAGAACAAGTATTTGATCCATCTGGCTCAGTAAAATATGAAGTCCATGCTAAATTTTTATCATTCATGAGATTATCTAGTTCATAGGATTTTGCTTTTAGATGAGCAACTTCATTTTTGAGCTGGTTTGAAACTGAAGGGACACTTCTCCATATATGTTCATGAAATTCATCATGAACCTCAACAGTTACAATCATAATCTTCTTTTTTGATTCTGGATGAAATTCCTTGGTCATGAAATTTGCAAGAGAATTATTCTTACCAAAAATATGCTCAACTGAAAAATCAAAATCAGACAAATATGTAGCCCAACAAACCAATCTGCTGATTGATCCTTTTTTTAGATTATTTGTAGAGTGAAGAATACTCATGAAATTCTTTATGTCAGATCTAATCAAGAATTTCTCTATCCTAACAAAGAACATAAAAGACTAAATTGCTTTAATGACAGCAAGAATTTCCTTATGCGTGGAGTGATAATTTTTCTGCACTTGCTTAAAACTTCCAGATACATACCTACAAGGTCTTTCAGTTCCATCCACCATTTTTTATTTTAACACTGCTCCCCAATATAAGTCAGAGACATCCGTTTCTATAATCTTTAGACCATTACCTAGTAAGGTTAATGGAGGTAGATTCTGACATTTTTCTTTGATCCTTTGCACTGCTTGAGTCATAATTGGAGACCAATCTAGAGCATTCTTAGACAATATTTTATTTAACAACATTCTATCCTGACCAAGCTGATAATAATAACTAGCAACATAATTCACACATCCCAAAAATATTTGTAACATTTTCTTATCTGTTAAAATATCAAGAAAATTACCGATAGCTTTAAGCACATGTTATTAAACTATAACTTCTCCTGACCTTATTGTAATACCAAGAAAATCTATCTCATCTTTAAATGTTACCATTTTCTTGGCTGAAAGTACCAGACCATTTTCAAACATGATTTTATAAAATTGTTATAAATGCTCTAGATGTTCCTTGGGAGATTTACGAAATACCAAAATATCATCTATATATACAATAATGAAATTAGAATATGCAGTGATTCATCATTTGCTGGAATATACTGGGAGCTATCTTCAAGCCGAATGGTAAAACATTCCACTCATACTGTCCAAATGGAGTAATGAAGGTTTTTTTATATCTATCTTCTTCAGCAACCTATATTTGCCAAAAACTAGACTTGTGATCAAATTTGCTATAAACTCTACTACCACTGATTCTTTATAAAATTTCATTCTTGGATGGAATCAGATGTTGGACCGGAACAACATACTTATTTAGAGGAATATAATTTATAACCAATCTCTTTTTCCCTCTAACCTATTTAGACCTTTTATTCACATAAAAGGCTTCACATCCCCATGGACTATTAGAATCTCTAATTAGTCCCTGTTCCATTAACTGAGTAATTTATTTTAAGCATTCATCTCTTAAATAAGGAGACATACTTGAATGGTGAGCTTTGAACTTAGGCTCAATTTGTCTTCCATTCTTTTCTGTGATGATCTTTAACTCAATAGAACATTCATGGCACTTTCTGTGCTAGAAAGCAAGAGGATTTTCAGAACAACAGTTAGTAATAATCTTATAAATAATAGAATTAATATATGACTGATAGAGATTTATCTTTTGATGCATCTAGGAATTATTTATAACCTTCCTGGTCTTTTCTTTGAGAGGAATTCTACAATCATATCTACCTTTCTTGTAGAGAGAATATTTCTATGTTAATATAATTTCATGAGGCTGAATGATGATAGGATAGAAACTAGTCAAGTTATTTGAACCAATCATCATATCAAACATTGGGGTTTCATGCAGAACAACCTTGAAGTTATACATAGAATTTCCTAAAGCAATAGGAACATAAGCAGACAATTCAGAGACTATTGTCCTGGTATTGAATGCCAATTTATGGAAATAACTTTTCCACATATCTGTAGGGATGGAATGATAATGAGCAAGAGATATTTTAGCACCGATGTCAATTAACACATCCAAATTATAAGGTTTGAACTCATTCCACTTAACAGTTAACTCACAGTTAGGATTATTAGTAGTGTGAACTGAAACTTGATGAATACTATTATTCATATCCTGATCTTGAGAAGAAAATTGATGCTTAGCATATTCTCCCCCCTAAGAGAAGACTAATGTTCCATTACTTGAGCTAATTCTTGTTTAAAAAGCTTTTCATTCTCTTCTTCATCAGCTTCTTCCTTGAGTAATTGTTGTAACTCTTATTTGGGCATGGGCTAGGAATCTTTGCAATTGAGCAATATGCTTCATTCACCAAGTGTTTCTTTCATACTTGTTAGGCTGGTAAGTTATTTTAACATTAGGAGACTGAATAGAAAGCTTTTTAGAAAACTGATTAGATAACTTCTCCTTTTACTATTGCTGCTGAGAAATATGCAACACATACTGCTGCTTAGTATTAGCAATTTGTTGTTGTAAAAATCTTCTTTCAAAAATCATATATATAGGGGTATTATCATACTTTTCTTTTAGATATGAAATCTATTGGGATAGACTTAGACTATCTGAAAACTGGGCTTTAATCACATGAATCTAAAAACCTATATCTGAATCATACTCTAAAGATTTAGATTCAGAATCAGAACTGAGTTCTTGATGATTCATATTGACTTTCTCATCTTTAGATTCTGCAATTGAAAATTCATCCTAGAAAATATTAGAAGAATAATGCTTTTGATCATCATCAGTCGATAAAACATAATCATCTTCATGCAGATCATATTGCTGAAGAAAATTTACCTTTTTGGAATGCTTTTCTTTGTTTGGACATTTATTAGCATAATGGTTTCCTTGACAAAGGAAACATTTAATAGGGGCTTTAAAAAACCCATGTTTCCTTTTCCTGAAGACTTTCCTGGGAAAGAGCTTCTTCTTCTTATAAAACTTAGTTCTTGGTTTCCAAGAATGTTGATCTTTTGGATTTCAACAATGACAAGAAGATTATTTTTTCTTTTTACTTCTGAATTTTCTATACTGATTAATATCATTACAACCAAAATAATCACCAAGAGAGTTACAAAATTTAACTCCTAACTGCTTATGAAACTTCATTGTTTCTTTGTACACTTTTTTCTCTAAACACAACTTTTCATTCACAGCTTTGATATTTTGGTTTATCCTTCCAAAGGACATTGTTGACAATTCTTCACCCATGGCTTCTTTATACTTAGCAAAAAAATATTCTAGAAGTGACTCAACATACCTTATCTTGTATGCAGGGTTGGAGATTTCACCAGAACTATAGAATAAATTTTCCATATAGCACATATACTCATCAAGACGAGTCATATCACATAATTGTGCTTTTAGAAATTTAGCTTTGTTAGCAACCTTTTCATTGTCTATGATGCCTATAAATTCAGAATACAAGGCATTACATAAAGCAACTACTAGTGCAACATCTCTAGTTATTGTATCTTTAAATGCCTGTCCACAAGCATCCCAAAAATATTTGATATTAATGAATCCATTGGCAATCTACTGGGTAACATTGACAGGATCTTTTTTAAGACTAAAAATATGAACATTAGCCCATGAAAGCATAGCATGTATAATCTCTTTCTTCTGGCTGGAGATTCACAATTAAATTTCAAGAAGAATGGCCGTAGATTTATTGTTCTAATCTGGGAGTCCAAAGGAGGTCTCGAATTAGAAGATTCTCCTATCTCAAAAATTCTTTCTTTTTCAGACTCCTCTATTTTTTCCATACCAATTTGAAATATTTTATCAGCTATACTATCACTTTCTGATTTTCTTTTTTCTTTGGTCTTTTTAATTTCTTCTTTTTGGTGCTTTACCACATTCTGCCAATTTTGTCTATCATAAGTAAGATTAGATGTAGAAAAGATATCAATTGAAGAGGAAGATGCATCAAACATCTTATGATGAATTTCAAGAATCAAGCCAACATGTTGATTCTGATCAACTATTTCTCTAGAAAGACTGTCAATATTAGAAATAGTTTCTCTAGCTTTTTCTTCTAATTTCTGTTCAATAGAGGAAACATGAGAACTGATTTCAAGCTACTCTTGCACTATGTCATGATTCTAAGTTTTTATTTCATCAAGCCTTTTAATAGCTTCAAACTTTGTTTCATCAATCTTTTTGATAGCTTCAGACTGTTGTTGCTTAAGTACTACGGTCTCAATATCAATCATTTGTATAATCTGATTTTACCTAAATATCTCATTGCTATTTAGAACTATAATAGCTTTAGAGATTTCACCTTTCAGATAAAGCTCTATACTTTTCATCATAGTAGATATCTGGTCTAAACTGGACTGAATACTAGAAATTTTTGTATTCAAGCACTTAGTGGCAACATTATTCCAATTGAGAAGCTTAACTTCACTTGACTGGTCAAGGCTTTTGTCAGAAGCTCTCAAATAATACATCTGAGATCTTGTTTTCC